>VXBL01001839.1:1205639-1224384 GCA_013400195.1 Aramus guarauna
GGCAGAGGTCGGCGAGGAGGCGGGGCTTCCCTCTCCGGTCCCTCCCGGGCCGGCGGGCACGGGCAGGTCCCCGGCGCGGTGGCCTCCCGCGGTGAGCGGAGCCCCCGCCGGGGCGCAGCTGGTGAGGAGCGGGGCCTGCCCGCCCCGTCGCGCCGCTGGAAGGCCGGGGGGAGCGCGGGGCGCGCCAGCAGGTCTCCCCTCCCCTTCCCTGCGGGTGGCACTTGAAACTAAAGCGCTTAAAATGTTCCCTTCCCGAGCGCTGCAGGCATCGGTGGCTCACCAGAGAGAAAGTACCGGGAGAGACTGACTTCGCCGGCTAAAGACCGGGGCAGGGGGGAGATCAGTACGCGACTGATTAACTTAATGAGTCAGGGATCTTGACAAAACGATGCCCTCTGTGATTATGGAGGTAGCTAAGCCTCGTAATAAAATGTGGTGAACTGCACAGCACCACGCAGGGAGGAGTGACTGAACAGAATTATGCTTTAGAAATGACCTGAATCTCACAGATTCTCAGGATTTTCAGAGGTTTTCAGAGATTTTCCAGAGCGCCAAGGATGCTCTCCCCTAGACATTGATGTGATTGTTATTGGATGAGATAACACAGATAAGGAAGACATCCAAACCATTCTCTGAACTGTACATGCATTGTACCGGGTACTTGACTGGCACATCGTTTATTTGCATCAGCAGATTTCCGTTATCAGTTTGTTCCAGATGAGCACAGAGATGCATCTCCAAGACTGCCTGCTGGATGGCTGATCATTAATTACTAGGACTTAGCTCTTTTACTGTCTCATCGATAAAATTAGAGGCGATCCTTGGTAAGGCAGAAAAGATACCTCCTAGTGAGCAGGAAGGAGATAGAGTGGCGGTGATTGCTCCTGCTGCCTCATCATGGGCACTTGCTTAGTGTATTTGCTCACCTCTTGCTACTTCAGGAGTGATAATGGCAGAAATGGAGAAGAAGCAAGTTTCACTCTGGCAGAAAGATGCAAACCCCCAGGCATTTTAGTCAGGAGTTCCGGTGTTTCCATGCCACAAGCAAAGGGAGCCAGTGCCGATCAAGGCAGGTAACAGTAGCACAGTTAGACCACACACTCTTCCAAAATGTCTCTGATCATTAGCAGTGGAGAGGAAGAAGAGGGAGTAGGAAAGGAGAGGCACTGGACTTTGAGAGGGACATAGATCTGGGTGATTGGTGTTCCTTTTTTCAAGTTATGTACTGTCAAGTCTTATCAGGCATACAGCAGATTGGAAGAAGATCAAGTAAGCTGTTAATGGGCACTTTTGATAGATAGTGGCCAGAGAGTATTTCCAGCATCCTTTATTGATAGGAGAGAGCCATTTAGCATCATATTCAGAAAAAAAGAGCTTTAGAATAGGAGTTACATTATTGCTGGAAAAAAAATTGTGGACAAGGGGAAATGAAAGCAAGAACTCAGAGATATCACATGGTCAAAGTCACTGCCTCTTTATCCCCTTCTGAAGTATAGCATGTTTAGTCATACACAGAGCAGGAGGAACAAGGCTTTAAAACTGGTCCATTCTCAAAGACTTTAATCTCTGGGTATGTGCATAGTGTGCAGGAGTCTCTCTCTGTGCCTGCCCTTTGTTCCACCAAAGCCATCAGAAGAGTTTAATGTAAGCCTGGACACAATTAGTATTTAGCCCTTTGAATATACCCGTCCCTGGCTGTGGAAGGAATGGGGAACATGGAGAACAAAAATCAAGGCTGCTAGGAGATCTACTCTGTATCTTGTGTTATAGCCAGGTTTGTATCATCCTCGCTGTCAGAAAGACCTTTGGTGTATTAAAAATGAGTGTCTTAATAAAACCTTAAAAAAGATGCCCAGGTAAATCTGGTGCTATATACAAGTCTTTATTGTTACAGAGAAAAGAATTATTATGCCCGATTAAAGCAACCTTTTGGCAGGTGCAGATGAAATCTCGGGCTGCAGAGAGGACTGGCAAAAAGCCCTGGGAGTTGAGCCCTGTTTAAGATAGGCCTCATTAAGCAAAATTTCAAAGTAGAGGAATGATAGTTAAATGCACCTCTTTGTGAAGTTATTACAAATGTTATTTCTCAAGGACATAGGCAATATGAAATAAATCTTTACAATAATGCTTTCAGATGATGAAGGACATTTTAAGTATGATAATGCATGAGACCCTTTCTTCAAGTTATTTCAGATATTCAAGGTCTGGGTAGTCAAGATTCTGCAGAAAAGGTATTTGTGAATTTGCAGACCAGTAATTCCTTCTTGTGGGTAGTAGTGTAGTGCATGTAGAAAAGGGAAATACAGAGCTTTGAGACACGCACATTTTAAATGGATGCCTCAACATCAGGTTGGGGTCAGAATCACAACCTCCATCTCAAATCAGACTTTTGCTTGTCTTTTCTTCCAAAGCACTAGCAATAGGAAAGTTTCCAGGGCCCTAACTACAAATGGATGGAGTGAAGACTTAAGAAAGACTTGACTTGCAGAGAGAACTTTAGGATGAAAATAGTTTGACAAAGACTGTCCTAGGAGTTGGTGAGGTCACTCTGATGCAGGTATATGTATATCTATCTGAAGAGCAAACCAAAGTTTCATGTCACACATTCACTTCAGCAGTCTGTCCATGAGTCCTAAACTAAATGGAAACCATGTGCCTTGCTTACAGTCTAGTTAAGAAACAGAGCTGAGAGATGGGTTGTTGTGGCTTGGCACTTTGTAAATATGGCCTGTATACTAGTATCATGGTGATGTGACCTCTTTCTTTAGAAGCAGGAAAAGAAGGGGTCTGGAAGCAGGCTGTGCTCTCCTTCAGCCTTGCTGGGGGAAGTATTCCCTCTCCTCGCAGCGTGTTACCTAAAGACCCTGTGCTGCATCCATCCAAGCAGAGTGAGGAGCAGGAGAAGTTATGCAAGAGAGAGGATGGAGGGCACTATCTCAGTAATCCCAGAGCCATTTGCATCACAGCCTTCAACTGGTTCTGAAGTCCTCCAAGGACATCCTCCTTTCTCCTCTCAAGGACATCCTCAAGGTGATGTAGTGATAATGTCTTGGTAGCAGCATTGTGAAGGCTCTTTTAAATAACATATACGATACCAGCAGGCTGTTATGATCGAGTCTTGGGTTTGGCTGCTGTTTGGGCAGAGCCCAATTTACTGTGCAATGTAAGGAATGTGTGGCATGGAAAATGCTATTTAAGAATTTACAGGCAAGTCTGCTAATTAATATTAACATTTCAGTGGCCAGAAGGGCCAACTGTGGTCACATTGGCCACTATTTTATCTACCGTAGCTCAGATAATTCCTCTATGTCTTGTTTCTTATTTAAGTCTTTTAGCCAAAATCACACTAATTGAGATCAGCATGTCTCTGTCTCCTTAGTTTCAGTGCAATGTTTTATCCAAAACTTGTCTTTCTTCCCTGAAGTAAATAAATCCTCCATTATTCAATGTATAGGTATTTTAAGTATGATTTTTATATAATGATGCTACATAATCCTGGAGCTTAGACATAGGCTACGGAATTCAGCTGATGACAAATACACATGATCTAAAATCATAGATTTCAACACTTTTTCATATAACTTCAGGATTTTTAAAAATGTTTAGCATTGGCCTATGTTCTTTTGAAAATTCTGCTCCTAATCTTCATAGACAACGAAAATAGTTGTGTGGCTTTTGGCAGCAGGAGCCCAAGAGACAGCCAGCTGAAGAAAAGGTTAGGGTAAATGGTGGTGGCTAATGAGAAGAAACGCAGAAGCCAGAGTACAGAGCAATTGGGAGGACGGAGGTAGTAGTGAAGGAAAGATCCAGGATGTGAGAGGCTTGGGTAGGACTGTGGTGTGCCTTAGTAAAAAGGAGATGGACAGGTCTTAATGGAGTCAAAGACAAAACCAACTCAGTTTAGATGTCTAGTACAAGCCAGTGTCACTGAGGTTAGATGTGGGGTAGATCATTGGTCTGACATAGCAGGGCTTTTCCTTTGCTCTTACAAGTGTTTAGCTGTGAGGGAACAAGGTGCTGACTTGGGGAAATGAGAGTTGTCCTGACTTCTGGCATAAAATCTGTGTGCCCATCATTTAAAGTGGTATGTTTAGAGTTGCCTAGTTTGCCTATAGTAGCCATGTGAGGACTGATTTTTGGAAAATGAGGGACACCAGTGCCAACAGCCCGAATAGCCTGGAGGGCTGCTGTGAATTCTGGGGTGCTAGGAATATGCAATGTGCTTGCTACAGTTTGGATCCCTAAAATTGAATGCTTTAACAATTTTAATATTAACATTTTTGCCTCATTTTCTAGCATATGAATAATAGTAATGTATTAACAACTCATGTGCAAGGCTGGTCTCCAGTCAATTATCATTGTGGGAAGTAGAAGTTTCTGTATTCAGCTTCTTCTTCACATGGAGGAGGCATTTGCATTACTTCTGTATTAGTGACCCAAGTCACCTGTATCTCCTTGCTAAATTGTGATAGTGACTCTGCAAATAGGAGTAGTCTGCAGGGTAGCAAATACTAAATCCATTAGTTGAAAATAAATGCTTTAGGTTCCAGGGTCTATGAGTTCTTCTGCACTTGTAAAAAAAAAAAAAAAAAGAAAAAAAAAGAAAAAAAAAGAAGAAAAAGTATCTTCAAGGTTTAATAAGTGTAGTTATGAGTGTCAGCTTTTGTGTTTGTCTGAAGGGCATCATGGTTGGGGGATATGGACTTGGACTTCCTAATCTGGCAAGGCTACTAGGCAGATTCTTTAGTGTTTGTTAAGGACTGCATTAACAAAACTGTCCTTGAAGAAACTAATAATTTTGCATTTGCTGAATTGGAGCCTCATATTGAATGAGAAGAATGAAAGGTGTTCTGAAAAATTACCGTTCTACTGAATGACATAAGGGTCTAGAGAAAGTTAGTATGTGGTATAATTAAACACTACAGCAAGGGGAACACTTAAATTCATACAATCTTACATTTTCTAACTCTTGAATATTTTGACTTTGCAAGTTTAATTCATGGTCATTGGTTAGCCTTTCCAAATCCAGTAGCTCAACAGGAGAGACTGCTGCAGCTCTGTGCCCTCCAGTCTAACCAGTAGCGAGGACGGACTTGTATTCGTAATAGTAATGCATGCCAACACCTGTACAGAACCCGCACATAAACACATACACATGGCTGGCCACACTCCTGCATCCCATACTGTGTCCCGTATCCCTAGGCAGTGACACCCCTCAGTCTGTGAGGTGCTCCAGGAAGCTGCTCCCCTAGACCCATGGTGCTGTGTGTCAGGCCTGGCCCATGGGGTTGAGACTCCCCTGCAACAACCCGGGGCCAGTCTAGGGAAGGGTCTCGTCTGTCTGATGGCATTATTTGGGTTCCCCCACCTGCCCTTGTGCACCAGTGCTCCTTCCTGTGTGATGAGGTGGGCCTTTGATGGGCTGATGGATCCTGTGATGGCCCCTGGAGCAGTCAGGACAGAGCATTATTTAGGCTCCCCCACTTGCTGTTCTGTCTCGGTGCTTCTTGTGTGTGTGCAGACACACAAAGCATGTAACTTTGGCAGTCTCTCTACTGAGTGCTGATTTCATTGATATGCCATAAAGAAAGCATCAGACATATGCAAAGAATGCACCTGTTGGAGAGATACTGTCCACAAAGAGACTGACTCCTCTAGCCATTGTAGATGGTAATGTAGGGAAAAATGTTTCTGTTGCAATACAATTGGCTTTTCCTGAAAGAAGGAGATTCAAATGGGCAATATATATATATAAAAAAAGATATACTTTTAGGAAATCCTCAGAATGCACTAGTAAAGTACTTGTTATGGGTCTCACAGGTTCTACAATGCATTCTGAAATAAACAGAAGACTCTGAGGAGCCACCATAAATTGCCCTGTATAACTTCTAAATCACAGTTTAATGCCATTTTGGTAGCACTGAAAATAGAGCATTATGTATCATTAAGCAATTGCCACCCATTATTTGTTTAATGAAGTTAAATAATACAATGTTGCAGAACAAAGAGATGAATTTGATTCTTGGAGTGGAAGAACACCAGTGAAATCACTACAGAGTGGGCATGGTGATTTCTCCACTTGATTTCCTTGTGAGAAAAAAAATCATTTCAGAATTAAAAGGAGAGAGAAAATGCTGATTATGGTTTTGAGAATTTTCCAATGTGTGTTTTGGTTAATTTTAGAAACAGGTAAAAGCTACAGAATTTTAAATCTGATAATCTCTACTTATTTTCAAATGAGGAAATAGTCTCAACTGGCTCCTGTGAGAAGTGTCAGCTTATGATTCTTTCCATAAACTCAACTCTGGGATCTTGTAGCCTGACACGTTCATTAAACTTGACATTTCATTGCCTCTACCTGATCACTTTTCCAAAACCTTTTCCCAGGCATTCTTTATGGATATTTTTTAGTACTGCATTATTTATTCCATCCTTCAAACTCGTGTCCTGTTCCCTTTCAATCCTTTCTTGTTTCTTATTTCCACTGCAGCACTTACAAGAAGTGATAAGAAAGAGGTACATTTGATCTACCATGGGGAAATCTTCTGTCCGGTGTAACTCTACTCATATAATTGCCATCATTCATGTTCCTACATAAGTACTCTTAATTTGAAAAAATGGAGAGTTTTAAATCTATTTATAGTTGTATTCCTAATTATTATTACATATAAAAATTAAAAATGTCAATAGATACCTTGGTCAACCGCAGCTGCCCAAGCACAGTTTGATCTCCACATTGTGTGTTTATAGGGTCGTTCTCACACATCACAAACCTCCTTGCACCAGTGGTTCAGACCTGAATGTATCAGTCACAGTGTACATGTTCACTTGATTGTCTGTATCTTCATCCATTCTACTCTTCAGCTGCTATACAAAGGAGAAGATGAGGGTCTATTGCAAAGGAAAAAGCTAACCTGTCTCTCAGTACTTCTGCAAATGCTCAGGATGGTGCCAGTGTCCTAGATCACAGATATCACAGAATATCTGAGGTGAAGAGGCCCCTCTGGAGATCAGCTAGTCCAACAGCCCAGTCAGAGCAGGGTCATCTACAGCAGGTTGCTCAGGGCTGTCCTATCAGATTTTGAATATCTCCAAGGGTAGAGACTCCACCATCTCTCTGGGCAACTTCTTCCAGTGTTCAGCTACACACAGAGTAATGAAGTTTTTTCTTATGTTCAAATGGCATTTCCTGTATTTCAGTTTGTACCCATTGCTGGCTCCATCCTCTTTACACTGCCCCATCAGGTAGTTGTACACATTGATAAGATCACAGAATCATAGAATGGTTTGGGTTGGAAGGGACCTTAAAGATTATCTAATTCCACCCCCCTGCCATGGGCTGTTGACTTCTAGACCACTGCTCTAGAAGGACACTACAACAACCTAGCAACAACTAAAAACATCAGTATGTAATCAACATTATTCTCATATTAAGTCCAAAATACAGCACTATACCAGCTACTAGAAAGAAAATTAACTCTATCATCTCAAACAAAACCAGGACACTCCTCCAGCTTAAAGCCATTTTCCTTTGTCCTGTTACTACACTCCCTGATAAACAGTCCCCCCTCCAGCTCTCCTGTAGGCCCCCTTTAGGTACTGGAAGGCTGCAATAAGGTCTCCCCAGAGCCTTCTCTTCTCCAGGCTGAACAACCCCAACTATCTCAGCCTGTCTTCACAGAAAAAGTGTTCCAGCCCTCTGACCATCTTTGTGGCCCTCCTCTGGACTCTCTTCAACAGGTGTGCCTCACCCATGCTGAGCAGAGGGGAAGGATCACCTCCCACAACCTGCTGGTAATGCTTTTCCTAATGCAGCCCAGGAGGCTGTTGGACTTCTTTGCTGTGAAGACACATTGCAGGCTCATGGTCATGGTCATCTTGCTGTTTGCCAGGACTCCCAGGGCCTGCTCTGCCAAGGTGGTTTCCAGCCAGTCAGCCCCCAGCCTGTAGCAGTGCAAAGGGTTATTCCTTCTCAGGGGCAGGGCTTGGCATTTTCCTTCACTGAACTTCATGACATTCCAGTTGGCCAGCCTGCTGAGCTCCCTCCAAATAGCAGCACAACCCTCTGGTGTATCAGCCATTCCTCCTAGTTTTGTATCATCTGCAAACTTCTTGAGAGTGCACTCTGCCCCATTGTCCAGGCCATTAATGAAGATGTTGTCCAGCATTGGCCCCAGTATTGACCTCTGGGGTACACTACTAATGACTGGTCTCCTGCTGGACTTTGTGTTGCTAGTCACAACCCTTTGATACCAGCCATTCAGCCAGTTTTCAGTCCACCTCACTGTCTGCTTATCTAGTCCATACTTCATTAGTTTGTGAGGATGTTACGCGAGACAGTGTTGAAAACCTTGCTAGGGAGAAGATAAACAAAATCCACTACTACCCTCTCATCCACCAGGCTAGCCACTGTAGAACACTATCAGGTTGGTCAGGCATGACTTTTCTTTTGTAACAATCTATGCTGAATACTCCCAATCACCTTCTCGTCCTTGAGGTGTCTGGCAATAGTTTCCAGAAAGATGTGCTCTGTCACCTTCCCATGGACTGAGCTGAGCCTGACCAGCCTGTCATTACCCAGATCCTCCTCTTGCCCTTCCTTAAGACAGGAGTGATACTTGCTTTCTTCCAGTCCTCCAGAATCTCCCTTGATCACCACAATCTTTCAAAGATAATCAAGAATGACTTCATAGTGGTAGCAGACAGCTCCCTCAGCACTCCTGTGTGTGTCCTATCAGATCCCATGAACTTGTATATGTCCAGTTTGTTTAAATGTTCCTTAACTTGATCCTTCTCCACCGAGGGTAAGTCTTCCTTGTTTCAGACTTTCTCAAGGGACTTGGGCCTGGGATTGCTGAAGGGCAGTTTTAACTGTAAAAACTAAGGCGAAGAAGGCATTGAATATCTTGGTCTTTTCCTTGTCCTCTGTCACCAAGCCTTCTGCCCAATTAAGACATTAGTCTGCCCACTAATCCTGACCCATAAGCTCTTAGCTGGTTCCTCATCTACCCCTAGGCAGAGCTCTGTGCATTTCTGCTGCTGTGTCACTTTCTTGCTGTCCCAGCCTGTCCTTCCTAAAAAGCCTGTAGCCATCCCTTGCAGCTCTCCAGTCATGTGAGCTATATCACCTTTTCCTTGTGATCCCAATGAGATCATAACCCTCAACCAGCACACAGACCTCTAATTCCTCTTGTGTCCTCCCCATGCCATGTGTGTTAGCATACAGGCACTTCAGAGAGGCGTCTGGTCACATGGGTTTTTGAGAAGAGGTGTTAGAGGATCCCCCACCATACTGTCATGTAGGCACTTGCTTGTTTGTGTGGATACCCTTTGAGTGGGCCCCCTTCTGCCCTGTTTTGTTAATTATCTCCTGTTCACATCATCCCGCTCACTTTGCTTGTTGCCCCAGTCCACTGCTTCCTCACTGGATTGTTGGTCATCCACTCCCTCCCCATCATTTCTAGTTCAAAGCTCTCCTCACAGGCTGGCCAGCCTGTGAGCCTTTGCCCCACTACAGGTGGATCCCGTTTCTTCCTAGCAGTTCTTGATCCTCAAAACAGGTCCCATGGTTGTATCATCCCTAGAGCCATGCAGTGACTCATGTCTGGTAGGCTCCAGGTCTCCCCTGGCTGCTGTGGTGCAGGGAACAAAACTGTAGAGAGCTAATAAAAATATAACATGAGCTGCACCTTCCTGCCTTTATAAAAATTCACAGCTTAGAGAAAGAAAAATAGGATGGCAAGTCTGAATAACTGTCTTTCCTAATGATAATCTCAATATTGGGATATGCATCTCAAATTTTTGAAGTTTAGGTAGAGCACATATGGCAGCTTGCTCTCAAGGCAAAATCGTGATCTTCAGTCCTCAGGAAAGCCATCTGTAAGCTTCTAAGATTGGAAAACTGAAAATGTTTAGATCCTGGCTAATGGAAAGATGGAGAGAGAGAGGAGGAGACAGGATTTGATTTAAACAGCTGATTAACTTACCCCCGGGGCAGGTCCCCTGTACCACTAAGCATATTTATCTTTGTTGGCACCTCTTTTAGTCAGATTCTCAGCCTTGTCTTTTGGCATGCAACAGTGAAACTCTTCTTTTTATCAAAAGGCGTGTGTGTGTGTGTGTGTGTGTGTGTGTCCAAAAAGTACAAGCAGTAAACATCAGTGACTTCTGTCACAATTATCCATACATCTTTTCATAGAGAATTTTTAATGTCTCACTTCTCAAGAACAGGCCTGACTTGAGAAATTTCTCCTCCCTGTGCTGGCCAGGATTAGAGTATCTGTTACTCCAATCTTAAGTTTATGCAATTTAAGAAAAAAATATATGCTGAGTTACTTTAAAAAGCCCCCTAGTGAAAACAGCTTAACCATATGAGCTGAAAGCATCATGTTAAAATTAAATCTGCAAGTTGCCTCTGGTTATCAAAGGTATTTTTGTTTTTTAGTGAGAGTAACTGTTGCTCCTTTAAGTTGTAAGAACAACATTTTGCTACATTTCAAGAAGAGAACTTAAAATCTAATGAGTAGCAAGGCTTTGACAAATTTTCTTTCCCTTTTTGATAGTGACACCCTGATGTTATATGTATTGCAAAATTCATGCCGCACAAAAACAGATTGCTGCTTCTTTGTGTTATGATGTTCCTACTTTATTGCCTTTTTGCTGCTGTTTGCTCTCAAGGGGTGAATACACTGAGACATGATGAAAGAGCTGAAAAAAGTGTGTAGCTGAAGCCGACAGATGACAGCACAGTGTCAGCGACTTGCCTGAATCAGAGACGTACACTTTTCCTTCTGGGGAGTTATTTTGCAGCTGAGAGATACTTTAAAGGTTAGTTAGATTTAAATATTAGGTCTTCGGCATCCTAACGGATTATCCTGGTAATGTCTCCCATAAACGAATACATTGTTTTTTGCGAGCATTCAATGGGAGTTTAATTCTCTGTGTTCTTCTGGAAGGACTACCAATTGTCTTTAGTGAACTTCATTTAGGTTAGTGAGTTCACTCTTTCTTGTCTTCAGTCCCTTTAGATACTCCCTTAGTTTCAATACAGTTTACTTAGGAGTTGTAATTTGTCTTAAATTAACTCAAATATAATCCTGTCATGGACAAAAATACCAAATATCAGGAGGATCTCAGTCAGCAGGACATCAGCATAGTTTAGGCTCTGTGGTGCAAAAATATGAACCTGTCAGTTGTTCCTTAATTCTGGAGAAATCTGAGATCCATAGACACCTAGATTTTCACTTTCAACGTTTCTGAGAAACTTTTTGTTTATACTTAGATGAACTTCAGCCTCCACAAAAGGAGGAGGACTTTTTTTTATAAGGGTATGGGCTTTTGGGAGATATCTGGGCTTTGGGGAGACTTCTGGTCCTGCTGCAAAGATTGCTTATGTATTTTATATTAAGAGCTAAATAGAATATGTTTCTTTTTAGGGGGAAGAGAAGGTTTTTCTCTATGATCTAATTAGTAGATTATAGATTTATGTGCTTACTTTCCTCTTCTTCATCCACTGAATCTTGAATTTTCTCTTAGTGATCAGACAAGTTCAACAGGACCAGCAGGCTGCTTTCCAGAAGTATTCCCAGTGTAAAGGAAGGATTTAAAGCCATCTCTGTCATCATCCAGAATTACTAACTGTTGTCTAAAATCAGTCTCTTTCAGCTTTACTTTGAAGACAAAACTGTCCTTTTCTAGGCTGGGGTCAGGAGATGGAACAAGTGGAGGGTGATACCTTTTGTTACCTCCGAGTCACTGACAAGGGCAGGATGCCACACTCACCTTTGTCCTCGCCATTTCACGTCTGTTAACGCGGGGGGGTCACATCCTTGGCAGGCAGAGTTTGGTGGATCTCGTTCTGAGGTGCCTAAACCTGCTTGTTTGCTGCACAAGGAAACACAAACCTTCGACTCTGTGTTCTCGATTTGAAAGCGGGACCAGCTGGTCAGCTAAGGACACAGTGGTTGATGCTGGGGTTAAGTTGGTGTTTTAGAGTTTTATGTATGTGTGAGACTTGCCTCTAAAACAGTCTTTTTGAATTCAAATAAGTCATAAAGACAGTATTTTAAATCTGAATTTTAATCAAAGAGTTAAGATCTCTTTTTCTCAGCATCACTGGAAAAGTTAAGAACGTGTTTTCCAGAGTTTTGTGGGGAGATATTACTTGTGTTTTTTAGATAATTGTTGATTTTTAAACTCTACAATGATACTTTGCACTCAGATAGCTTCTAATATAAGAAGTCAGTGGTAATACCAAATGGTCTTTATATATTTGTTCACACACCCCAGCATTTTATTTTGATATCAACAGATATCAAATTAACAGCTTGCTGTTAATTTAAAACATGAAAATAAACTGCCTAGAAGAAGCTTCTATCATTCAGAAAATCTGAAGGAATAATAGTGTTTCAGACTGTTCCACTGGGGAACTGTGTATACTGTATAAAGTTGATAGAAGATTTCAAAAGACTAATAAAAATTATATTAGATAAACTGTAAATTACTATGAAGAGAAGCAGAGAAGAGATTAATTTCTTGGCTCAGCTTATGGACCTTAAATCCTAGACAATATTTTCTAAGAAATGTGATGTTTCTTAACAAAGAGTAAATGTTGTATTTTAGGAAATTTTTGTCTCTTCTTTTATTCTTTTTTTTTTTTTTTTTTTTTTTCAGGCCAAGTTGAATAAAATATATTAAATGGGGATAAAGAGAGAAAATTGTTGATGTGCCCTTCAAATACCCTGCTGGTCCCTCATGAAAGCATAAGCCAGAGCTGAGGCACCACTGGAATGATCCAACATAAAAATTCAGCACACCTCCTCACAGCCTTTATCTCTCTATTCTTCCATATGCAGAGGAAGCACACTTCACCACCATATCTACAGTAATTTGCTGGAAATAATTTTAGAGGCTTATATAAATCATGAAAGCAGTGTCCTCACAACAGGTCTTGCAAAAGGCACCAGTAACAAACCTGACTGGGAGCAATTACCTACAGGCATGCCATGGGCTTTTCTTTTCAAACCTTTCTGCAGTGACTGATATTGTAAGGTGAATTAATCTCTCTTTTGTTTTCCCAGTAAGTATCAATTAGTGTAAAAGAAAGCTCTCTGTTTGCCAGCTCATGACAGTAATTTTTGTTTCCTGCTTGATTTGTCTGCTGTGGCAATTAATACTCAAAATACTCCTTGAAACACTTGCGTGCACTCTTTCTGTGGGCAGCGTGCCTTGCTTCTTTCAGAACTGGTCTGGAAGGCTGCCTGTTTTCTGTAACTGAGCACTACACTTCAAAGCTTGCACTTAACAGATGGAGACCAGAAGGCAGGAGCAGGGCTAAAGACTAAGCAAAGACATAAACAACAGCAAAGGAAGAGATACACTGGAAAAGCTTGAATTCCATGAAGAGTCTGATGTCAAACTTTGGCTTCTCATATGCACCAGGTGCAGTCCTAGAACCCCTGCAAAGAGCGAGGGAGGCTGAATCTTGTTTTGAGTGGTGGGAACAAATGCCTTGAGATGCAACACAGCTCAACTTGAGTTCATAAAGGTCAAGTCATCAGCTTAGCCACAAAGGGTCAGTTTGACCAGAAAATTTAAATATGCGACCACCGAATCACAAACTCTTTCCACAATGTAAAGTTACACACTTCTATTTGTCTGCCATTTATCACTAGGTGCTAAATATTTTGTACTTAGTGTGTTCACTGGAATAGGAACTAGTAGTAAGGTTCACCTCAGGAAGGAAAGCTCCTTAATTGCTGAATTGGTAATTATCATTGTCCCTTTGCTCTGGCTAAGTAAAGGGTTAATTATCCACAGCAAAGTGGAGCAGCTTCCAAAAAGAAAGATCTTTCACTTCATCTTTTCTCCCAGTCTCCCCTGATCTATCATCTACTATTTAAGCACTCTGCTAGAAATTGTGCTTAAGCCCTTTTGATCTCATGAGAGATGTGAGCTCATGTGCAGGTGTTCTCATACTTGAAGTCTGAGTTAGGATGTATGAGGGAAAAAGCGTTGCAGCAGCAGCCATTTATGAAGTGACATGGAGATGGGCACCCAGCAGTGGAAGAAGAAGTTGTGGCTGTGATTTCAAACTGGAGGGAAACATCTCCGTGAAATGCAGGGTAAGGGAATTTAAGTACCAAGGAGAACTGCTGATTTTGGTGCTCAAATTCCTTTTAACATTTGCAAATGCCTGCTGTAAAGAAATCCTTGGGTTTGAACTCAGTCCACCCAATGCTCTATAGATGACTGTTGCCAGATAATAACATTGTCTAACTAGAGTATCTGAAGCAGAGTGCTGATGCATTCTCCTGAGTTTCAGGCTTAGATTTATGACAGAAAACACAGCACTTCTGAGTTTGCTAACTTGCATTTGTCCTTGTCATAGCTTTGATAAATGTTCAAGATTGCATCTTGCAAGTATTGTGTCTGTACATAATGCGCCAAAGAAAGGCACTTATACTTCTCCACTTTTCTTGCCTCAGAAATCACAACTATCATGGGATGATCCTTCTTTCACCTGTGGCTTGCCAGTTCATGGCTTGAGGAAAGAGGTGAACTGTTGTAGCCTTGTTCCCACACTAATCCATTTTGAATGATGAAAGGAGACATTGGAGAAAGGACAAAGAGTTTCCCTGGCTAATTTTTGTAGGATAGATACACCTGCTTAGCTTATTTCTTTGAAATAAGTCCAAGAGACAACTGACAAACAGGTAGTAATCTTTCTTGGTGCCACATGGCATAGGATTTCAGTGGAACATGAAGATGTATTGTTGCATTCAGAGTACCATAAGGTAGCTGTGATGTGAATGTGTGCAAGCTTGCATAGACTGCTCAGTGAATTATTAAGCCTCTTTAGCAAATGCATAACAGAGTCAGCAAACTATATAACTTGTCTGAGTCATAGTTTTCACATTTGTATGGGAGGGATAATAGTACTACTTAAAACAGGATGAAAGGTTATAAGTATGTCCTGTAGTTATTTATTTTTAAGTGACACAAAACCCAAAATTTGAAAGAAACATTTGTTTCTGATTTCTCTGGTTTATGTTTTGTCTTTCTTTTCTATTTTCTGTTTATTTACAAGTAGCCTGCAGTTACTAAAAAGAGAGCATAGGAGATGATTCATTTCTAAGTAACCGCAATAGTAGAAAGAAATCAACTTCAAGTGAAGCTTTCACACTTATCTGTATAATAAGCACTTGTAATTTCTCATCAAGTAGTGATTGCAAAAGCTAATTCACAGTAGGAGATGACATATAGGAAGATGACCTTTAATTTGTTAGTAAGATTCTGGATCCTAGCATCCTAGCAGCCACTGGCAATAGGAAGGTGTCCTGTTGGGGTACACTGACATTTGAAATGAAAGAAAAAAATAGCCTTTTTTCCACCCCTTTGGATTGTAGAAATGATTGCTTATGGTAAGTTTCATAGTTTCAACTGTTTTCGAATATCTTTTATCTCTTTGATTTCTCCCTTCTATGAAATATCTGTAGTCTATTAAGTTGAGATCTCTTGTAACCTCTGAAGTGTGACTTTGATGTTGTCTTTGCCTGGAAGAATTAATAGAGTGAAGAAGCACGTGCATTTTTGCCTGAGGTAAACGGGAGCACATATGGAGAATGGAAGGGAAAGCTGCGTGATGGATGACTAAAAATGTGGATGTTGTAGTTGCATAATTTTTGGTTTTAAATGTTTTTATGTATTTGAGATGCTTGAAATTACAGAATAGTATCTGTGTTAGCCTTATTCTTGCCTGTTTTGGGTATGCTACCCTTAGCATCATCTTCAAATAGCAAAACTTTTTCTTTTGTGGGTGCCATTGTCTTTACGTATCATAAATCATTTAATCAGAAGGAAAACTATGGGACTATTTTGGCTTTGGCAAGTAAGATATAATTCCGCTGAAATCAGGGGAGCTGCACAGGGCAACAGAAAATTGAGGAAAGACTTGTCAGTTATCGTTACCTGGGGGAACAGATTCTTTCTGGTATATTGACTTACTTAGACTGCAAGTTCTGGAGGGAGAAAGGTCTTCCTTTTGCTATAACTGTGTAGAGCACCAGGGCAAAGAGGCATGGCAAATGAGGTCACTAGAGCCTTGATCCCATGGAGTGGGGCTTCCAAGGAGAAAGGAAACAGCAACAGGAAGCCCTTCACCTGCCTGGGGCCACACCACTTCATGCTGCAGCCATGTCAGGGCCCACAAGTTTGGGAGGTTGTACAATAGCCATAGCTGATGGAATAGCTACCATGCAGTGACAGCAAATGCTGCAGGAGGTGGAGGAGACAAGCAACGGGTGGGTCTTTTTGGCAGAATTGTTACTGCAGCAGTACTTCAGAAGGAGCTTGGGGATGTTTATATTACTAAAGGATCAGCTGTCCTAATAGGAGAGAAAAACGAGTTCCTGACTTATGCGTTCATTAATGTTTCAGTGGATCCAATGCAAAAGGAAGCTTTGGCCTTCTAGAATAAACTACTACTGAATTCCCTTTGTTTTATTTCAAAGTAATATGCTGTCATTTCTCATTTCCTGTTGAAGTGTTTATCTACTGTCAGATAATTTCTTGGTTCTCTCTTGTAAGCTAGTACATTTTACTGAGGAGCTGAAGCATCCATTACATCTTTTATATATCTCAGAAGGGTATTACACAGTTCAATTAACATTTGAGAAGTGTTCTGCAATCCTCAGATGACATGTACAGTGGAAGCAAAAATAGTTATTAACCATTGAATGCATAATTTTTCATGCATATATATCTTTCATCAAGTTACTCTTGGGCAGAAGTATTCTTTTCTTGGTTAGAAGTCCACTTGTGCAGTGGTACTGGCTAAACATAGCGTTAGGAGGTGTGAGATTTTTTTTCTCATTGAGATCATTCACAATTGGAGGGACAGTGACAAATCATTGTTCAAGACTTTATTTATATAAAAATCTTAACAATTCTCAGTTCTGTAACTTGTAAGAACCTGTGAAGTCAGTGTGAAAATAAACACAAAATAAAGGAAGTCCAGAAGGCAGGAACCATGATCCTGCCACTGTGAAGTTTTCACCTGCCATGCATGACTCTCTCTGCAGTCCCCACACCACTTCTAAGGTCAAATAGAGTAACCATGGTAATTAGAACATGAATTTAGAGTTCAGATTGTCATTGTAAGCTTGCCCTTTCATATAGCAGATTGTGGGAGGATGGATTGCCAAAACCTTGAAGTTTCATTAGTCCTGGTATGAATCATTTGCACAGAAGAAAGACAGAAGTCAGTCTGCCCTCTCTGGATGAATAAAGTTTTTTTATATACAAATATGGTGAAACTGTTTTCAGAGCACCCCATGATTCATGCTTTCCAATAGCCCACTTGATCAGTCAGGTAGCCCTTCTGATGGAGCTCTTGAAACGCAAGGACCCAGGAGAGCATTGTACCATCAAATGCTATTTGGGGTTAGAGCATCAGTGCAAAATAAAATGTAAGCAAATGCATACAGCCCTTCAGCTGTAATACAGAAGAATTAATTGCAGCTGAGAATCTGGTTCTAATAAATAACTCAGCAAGCCAGTGAGTTTATTTCTTTCCTTCCAGGTCCTGCTAGGAAAGTTTTCCTTTGTGCTTGAGTAACATAAGAGTGTAGCAACTTCCAGTATCACTTTTCTTATGGCACCTGCTGTTATTTTAGCCTAGCCGTAATGAGATTTTCTTCCTGCTAGGAACTGAAGAAAGACTCCCAGCTCTGCTGGATGTACAAGAGGGACAGAGAACAGAGCTACAGTGGGGAACAGTATTAGTTAGTGCCAGAGTGGGAAGTACGTTGAATTGTGTGCAAGAGGATTTCTCTCTCCTGAGGAAGCTTCTGTCTCTCTGTTGACTATGTGTGGCCATGCTGGACTGTGCTGGACCTCAAAATCCCTAACACAGGTGCCTCTCTTAAGTCCTAATTGTAATTAAAATTAACAAAGACTTCAATTTCATTAATTCCCTTGTGATAACTTGCCCATGAGAACATGTCATGACCTATATTACCCTGGGATAAGATGAAATAATTTTTGTTGACTAAAATAATGAATTTTTCAGGCTGAGGCAACAGACATTTGACTTAAGTTTATTTATTTCTTTTCTTCCATAGTGTTGCAAGACAGGAAAGAACAGCTTTTTTGCTCTATTGGGTGTAAATTGAGGTAGGTTTGCAGGAGTCTGTGGACTTGTGCCTTTTCAAGACAGCTGGTAGTGTATTCTCTTGAATTTATTCTGCTTACAAGTTTTCCTTGTAAGTTTGTGGTATAATAAAGTACCAACTTTTTCCTTTCGGATAGACTCTCGTGCTTGTCGTCACAGCCCTGGAGAGGGGGAAAGGGGTGCAGGTGAGCTGCAGCAACTGGGTGGGGGGTGGTTGGGGTCTTACTATCTGGATCTGAGAAAGGAGTAGGGGAGAAAAGATCAGTTGATCTGATATAACTTGCTGATAAAAGGAGTTATTTGCTACTCTTTGCTTCTGTTTCCAGGCACCAGCGCATGCACAAAGGGATTGAACCCTGAACTGGGGCTGGGCATATTCCCTGTCTGGTGCCTTACCAGACAGCAACTTGCTGCTGGGTCTGTGAACATGCATTCAGATCCCAAGCTGTGCCCTCACTGCATTTGGTGCCCACTGTACCACCTGCTTCTTCTAGCAGGTACACTTGGAAGGTGTCAGGGCTGATTCCTCCCTTGGTATATATTGCTCCACATTTTCTTTCTCTCTCTCTCTTT
>VXBL01001839.1:1224441-1261960 GCA_013400195.1 Aramus guarauna
TGTGGTTTTCTATAAGCAATACCAGCAATTAAACCAAAGTATATTAATCACGATATCTGTCATGAGATATTAGTGGATGATGTGAGTGTCCTCTCACCATAAATATCTTGCTATTTTAAACTATTGATTTGAACTTTTGTTGGTAGTATAGAAAAATGTGAGTAGAATACCTTTATGGAGCATCAGAGACTTTGATTTTTACAAGGGAAGGGCTGATTTTGTCCCAATGTGCTATTAGAACAATCTGATATCTCCTTTTTAAAGGATTTGCTCATTCCATCTAATATTTGTGTGGCAGAGGGGGTGAGGCATCATTATCAGACATTTCCAGTTATCTTAGGTAATAGATTTGTGCCCTGAAGGCTGGAAGGCATTCATTTTTTAAAAAGAAGTTCACCTGTAATCCCAGAACAGTATTTAAGGATGTATAGGTATGGGTATTATCAAAGTTCACTTTATGTGATATTCTTTAACATAAAGATGGATCTAAATTTCTTAACTCTCCACTCTTGCAAATGCCACCAAACTTGTGAGGCTTATTTCCAGCATTAATAATAGAATAAAGGGGAAAGAAGGGAGAGGAAAAGAGATCTACCTGTGGAGAGACATATGAGGTATAGAGCACATGACTTCCTCTGTATATTCCTCTAGATAGAAGATTAACTCCTTTGCCTCCCTCTGAAATCTCTCCCTAGAAGGATACTATAAAAGAAGTCAGGAGTCTATATTCCAGACTGAAATTAGGGGCACCGAAAATAAGTGACCCATTGTGATACAAGTAATTTATGTCCCAAACAGCTCCACAAATGGAGAGCACAAGCTGCCTTCTCAGTCTGGCCATAATGTTACTTTCATTTAGAATATCTTCTCCTTATGCCCAAGCAAGGTTTGGATGTATTTTACAAGTCCAGCAGCTAAAAGGCAATTCAGTTTTAAATTGCCTGACAGTGCCAATTTCAATAATCTACTTGCATCTTTTCCTGTCTTCTTCTAAAATTAATTGTCCCTGTGTAAATTCCTCAAGCCCATGCAGAATGTCTTTCTGAGACATATAGAGTAGAAATTAATTCTCTCAGAGAAGTTTGCAGTTTTTAAAATTTACTTTCATTTCAGTTATATATGAAAACTGACATTTTAAAATTTGTCAAGAAACAATTTCCAGTAAAAAATAATTTCACATAAATTTTTACTTTCCAAGCATTTTTTGGGTGTGTCTATGATTTATTTTTATTAGTCTCATCTGCTCTAATTGTAATTTTAAAACAAAAAGTTGCAATCAAAATCAATTTTCACCACAGTCAAGGCACTCTGTGGAATGTTTTAGCATTCCCAGAACCTCCAGTTCAGATACCAAGATCTTTTGCCTCTTTCTGTCACTCTGTCTCTATGAAGTTCACCGTGTTTCTTCTGTGCATGTCTTCTAACTCCGCATCATTGTATTACGCAGTGTTGGACTCAGTGTTGTTGCTCCCATTATGTTCGAAGGATTAGAATTACATTAATCAACCAAATGAACAAACTCTTCAAGTTTCTGACCTTCTCCAGAGCAGGTCCCAGAGCATTCCTTCTCTTCTGTCTTTCAGATAATTAGTACCTTCTCTGTGTCCCAAGGCAGCAGAATATTTAAGAGTGCATTAACATTTATCTGCCTAAAAGCTTTGTGAAATGTGGGCTGCTGAACTTGAATTAGAAGGCTCAGTCCTGACAGGGTCTTTGTCAGTGGCCACTCCAGACAGGGTGAAGTTCAGTTCCTTGAACATGGGCATCCATTGCCCTTAAAGATATCCTATATGGTGTTCCCCCAGCCGCCTTTGTGTCTTTAGGAAGTCTTGTCTCATTGCAGCCACATGGTGTTCTCAAATAGTACAAGAATCCTGCCCTTATGGTTTATTTCAAGTGAATTATACCAGCAGTTTCACTGAATTCAGTGTTAAGCAGATGCTGAAGTTCATGTATCACTCACTAACATGTTTCTACAGAACTCAGACCTTTGAAGGATCAAGGCTGTGGTTAATTGTGAAAACCAGAATACAATTTATGGTTCATAAAGCCACATCCAGGGTAAGAATATAAAGATATTAGGCTGAATCCTGACTCTGATAGTGATGAATAGCAGCTGCTATTGGGAACAGCATAGTATCAGGAGAGGTATGTAGCAGTACTTCCTTGGATTTTCTTCTGATTTCCGCAGGTTTTCACTTGGGGACTTCCTGAGACAGGGAGGATATCTTTGCATTTGCTAAGGCATGAGTTATTTTTTTCTTGGAATTCATCCAATCCCCTTTGAGCCTCTGTAACCTCTTACCATTCATGGCATTCAATCCATTATGTGACAAATATGTCCTTCTGCTCATTTTGAACTAGGTACCTGCTAGTTTCTACTGAGATGTTCCAAAAAGAGATTGTGGGGAATTGCTCTCCAGTCACTGTTGCCATGTCAGTTATGAATGCTTAGATTTCTTATTCCTCAACCATCCTTCCCGTCCCCCACCCCCTTTTTTTTCCCCTAGGTGGAAGAGTCTTTATTATAAATATGGTAATAATGAGCTATAACCCAGGAGGAACTGTCAGTGAGCCTTTCTTGGCTCCCATTCACAACCTTGTATTTTTTTTCATAGACAATTAAGTATGGTACGTGGTAATGCTATTTTCTACTGTCTGAGAGCAGCCTATAACTATCTTTATCCTTACATATTCATCAGAAATCCACTGTCAGCTGTAGATAACAACAGAATTGAATTGTAGGCATTTTGTATTTAGCCCTCCTTTGTCTAAAAGACATAACACCCATCTGTACTTAATGTAATGCTTCCAAGTGTCAGTGTCTCTTTTTCTACCAATGCATCGTGAGTGCCAAATAGGCAATACAATTAAGGATGGAGTTCAATGATTTTCAAAGATATAATACTATAATGTTAGGTATGCAGACATTTCCTGAAACAATTCATATTTCTTCTTGTATGATATTCTGTGGGGTTTTTTTGCCATTGTTTGCCATCCACTACATATGCATTCTTAACAGTGACTTGCTGACCTCTAACTGGTTTTCTGATCAATCTGATGTCATGCCATTGTCAAATCTGAACTTAAATGGTTGTCATTGGAACGATGCCGGCATTTGACTTTTCTGTTGTGGCTATGGTTTGCATGGGACTAACAGTATCTTTTGTCAAATCTGTAGCAGCTGGAAAAGGCTTTTTCCAGTACTGCAGGGCAGCACTACAGGACATTCTTCTTGTCAGAATGAAACAGGGAAGAATCCTTCCCTATTCACTGACTCAATGCCAGTTATGAATTTATGATCTTCTGTGTATAACTGGGCAGCACTGCAGATGCAAAGATTATGTAGTTACTTGCACAATTTTGGCCTTAAGTGTGTTCAGACTAGCCCGCAGAAGCTGGAGGAAGCTCATGCTCTTTAGACTAACTCCCAGGTCTCAGGCTGGGCTGCTCCCACGTGAGGTCTGCAGGATGGAGGAGTTTCCTGAGTGCTGGCATGCCAACAAGCACCCCGACCATACAGTTTGCCTCAGCATATTTTCACATACATCTGCTAATGTCTTTGTAAATAGTTCCTGAAGTGGAAATACATTTCTCCTGTTCATAATTTACGCAGTCAGAAAAGTAGTTATGCTTGTTTGCTAAAGCTGCACCTACGCCTTGCTCAACATTGTCCTTTCCCACATCAAAGCTGAATGAATTTGCGAGGCATGTCCTCATCTGCTGTTCCATTAAGAAAACTAATGGGACAAGACATGTAAATCGGAGAGCCTTGGGGTTATAAAGGTTTGGGTTTTTTTGGCACAGAAAACAACGTGCAAAAAATGGAAAAGAAAGCTCTTCTTGGTTTTAGGGAAAAAAATGAATGCTTCCTTTTTTCCTTTTCCTTTTTCTTTGCCTCTGCCTCGCAGCTTGAGGAAAACTGGCTTAGGACTGATAGTCTTACTTCATTTGGTTTCTCCTCAGGAAGAGAGTGCTGTGTACTGCATAAGCAAAAAGCCAGTGATGGATTAATTTTTGGTGTCATTTGAATTGCTCCCGTGTTTAGAGGAAAAAATTGAATTTGTAGACATGCTTTATGAATGTTAAGAAAACTGTGACCTTAGTATATGAACTCCTGATTTGCAACTCAGCCAGAGTGGTATCCATGCATTCACCTCTTATTTAAAAAATGTGCTTTGGGTTAATTAAAGTCAGGGCTGGATCTAAAAATAAACAAAATTTGCAGTTTCTTCAGGTAGCTGTATTATTTATTTATTTAAAGCAATTCTTTTAGTAGGCCTAACTGTAGCAGTTACTGTCAGATAATATAGGAAATAATACATGACAACCACTAGGGACAGAATAAGATATAAGTAGCAGTGTAGTATATGTGAGTAACTGTTTTAAGTGGCTTATGTCAGCATAGCTTTAGTTATGTTGAAAATTAGATGACTGGAAAACTGACATGAGAAAAAGAGGTGAATTAGGGATTTCCACCAGCAAGAAAGTCAGATCATAAAGGATGAAGTGGACATATATTTTATCTCATATTGCTAAAATGGTCTCCAGCCATTTTACATTCATTAAGATGATTTCATGTTAGTGATTAACATAATAAAAGAATCGTCTTTTGCCAAGGTGGTGGTCCTCTGGAACTGAATTCATATACATGCTGAGTGTCTCACATGCTCTGGAAACCTACTTGAAACTTTTCTCTAATCTTAAGCAAAATTTTCTACCTTAATCAGTTGGCTTTGCATATGACTCTGACTTCTGACTTTTGGTAGTTAATTTTTCCCTCTCACATTTATTTCTGCTTTCAATTGGTATGCACATAACTACCAATGATATGCATTGTAAATACTGTTCAATGCATTGTCAAGTAGCTAGAAACAACTGTAGCGAAGCTTTGAAGGCTGCAATTACGTTACCCAGTCTTTCTCCCAAATGCAATAGCTACAGATTGTGTTATTACTCAGTGCCTGAAATTTATCCAGGTAGGCTTCCAGCTTTTAGAGGGAAGGAACATCACTCAATCATTTTAGTAGCCTGAATAATCAGAATAATTGATATAAAATATTTTTTTGCACTGAGTATGGTGAGATTCTTGTTTCCGCTTTCCCTGATCTGTGGGCTTGAGCCAAACATAGGGTGGAAAGGTTAAGGGAGGAGGTTTGTTTTCATTCCAAAGTTGCTATTTCATATTTGATGCATTTAGTTTATATTGGAGTAGCTGAGCTCTGTTTTAGGTACAAAACCTTTGAGTAGCTTAGTAGTCAAAGTCTAAACCTGATCTTTGAGTCATACTCTGGAGCTGAGGCAACATAATGGGCCATTGCCCTGCCTGATGCTTTGGGAACTGCTGGGTCTCAGGCAAGACAGGACTGCTCACTGCCTGGGACAATTCCCTGGCCCTGTGGTGGACTGTCTTCCTTGGGGACAGCTAACCCTTGCCTAGGGAGATCAGGGGATCTTCAGCACCGGAGTGTTTTAAAAAAGCTGGGGAGTGGCCCACCTGTCATTCATCAACAACTAATCCTGATTAGGGAGGCATAGATTGGATGACCTTCCATTTTTAGGGTCATTTTTAGTTTAATTTTTTTTTGCTCTATTCAGTCATTTTGAGCTGTGTTTTCCATAATTTCTAGTTTAATTTTCTTTAAAATCAGAGGTAAAAATAGAGTAAAAATAGACAGCTTTTTCTCAGATTCTTAATTATCGCATGGGATGCCTAAAGGTATTGTTATATGAAGTCAAAAGTAAACAATTAAGAGAAGAATGAGAAGGAAAAGACAAAGAAAGACTCAATAGGTAGACTTTTGCTGCTGACGCCCCAGTCCTTCCAAAGATTTCAGTCCAAGGTTTGTTTGAGAACATGACAGACCTGGTTCTGGTATCAGGGGAAGGAATTGCCACACAGGCAAAAATTTGAAAAGAGTTAAACTGAACATTGTGACACCTGCAGTCTGCTCACTGGTTCATGAAAGACAAACCCTAATAGCATGGCCCACAATTTATGAAATTTTAAACAAAGAACTAACAATATATATCATATGACTGAGAGTGTTTAAACAAACATAAGAAATTAATCAATAAGTAGGCCCAGTTTTACATTTCTTCTGTGCAAGTAAACCCCTCTGAGGTCAAATTGCTCTCTGCTGAGTAACTAAACTGTATGTAGATATTGACCACTAATAGATTATTTGAGGGCTAGTTAGGAATACAATCAGCTTTCTGTGGACTTCAATTTTTGTCACGTTTTGGAAAAATAATTGTAAAGGGAGAAAGAGATGCTGAATTTTGGCTAGGTGCCGAGGAAGGTGATGTTTGTGACAAGCAGAAAGTCACAAGTTCAACATTTACAGTTTGTTTAATGTGGCATAAATTAAAGAACAAAAGAAGGTAATTTTATGATTAATTTCTGTAAAACATCTATACATTTAATTTTCTTTGGTGGTTGTGAGGTATTAAAAATGGGAAAAGGAAGACTTCCAAACCACTATAGCTAGTTGCTGTGCATGACTGAGAGATAATATTGTATGGAGGTGTCGTAGTTTAAACCCAGCCAGCAACTAAGCACCACCCAGCCAGTTGCTTACTTACCCCTGGTGGGATGGGGGAGAAAATTAAGAAGAGTAAAAGTGAGAAAACTCATAGGTTAAGATAAAGACAGTTTAATAAATAAAGCAAAAGCTGTACATGCAAGCAAAGCAAAACAAGGAATTCATTCCCACTTCCCATTGCCAGGCAGTTCAGCCATCTCCAGGAAAGCAGGGCTCTGTCACGTGTAACAGTTACTTGGGAAGACAAACACCATCACTCCGAACATCCCCCTCTTCCTTCTTCCTCTCCCAGCTTTATATGCTGAACATGACATCATATGGCATGGAATATCCCTTTGGTCAGCGGGGGTCAGCTGTCCTGGCTGTGTCCCCTCCCAACTCCTTGTGCACCCCCAGCCTCCTCACTGGTGGGGTGATGTGAGAAGCAGAAAAGCCCTTGGCTCTGTGTAAGCACTGCTCAGCAGTAATGAAAACATCCCTGTATTATCAACACTGTTTTCAGCACCAATCCAAAACACAGCCCCATCCTAGCTACTATAAAGAAAATTAACTCTATCCCAATCAAACCCAGCACAGGAGGTATATGCATTATAGAAATGCTAGGTTATGCCAAGATCTGTGAAAGGAATGTAGGCATCTGAATTAAGACTTCATGCTGGACTTTGGCACTGACTTAAAGTTCATTTCAGCTATCCCCACAGACAGCTACCTGAGAATAATAAAAACAACCAGCATCCAATTGCCATCCCTGAGCTGCTAGCAGCTTTTCTCTCATTTAAGACACTGTATCAGACA
Organism: Aramus guarauna; assembly: GCA_013400195.1. Lineage (NCBI taxonomy): Eukaryota > Metazoa > Chordata > Aves > Gruiformes > Aramidae > Aramus > Aramus guarauna. The sequence continues at coordinate 1,231,782 of VXBL01001839.1, forward strand.
GTGTGACATTTTACCACAAAATAAATTAAGTCTATATGAGATGTCATTGAAGGTGCTCCTTCGTCAGTCTAGATGAGGGGTTTGATCTTGTGGGCAATTTCAGAGCATGTGATCCAGGTTGCAGGCGACATTGCAGTGACTATTGCTTTCTTTCTAAGCAGGTGTCTCCTTGCTAAGCAAGGCTCCTTGGTTACAACACATATGCAGATTTCTGTGTCTCCTGCCATCACTTTCCATTTTCCCCTGAAAAAAAGGAATCCGTATTTTCCTTCTCCAAGGATTGTGCTTTTTTTTCTGTTACAGTTGTGGTGTTGCTCATACAAGAATCGAGGGTAGTTGTGAAAGAAAGTAAAAAAAGAAGAGGTCTGATCTTTAGTTACAAGTTTAGGCGGTTCACCTGGGAGATAAATAGCTTGGGGCTCCTCTTTCAATAACCACTTGGGTATTTATGTCAATCAGCCATTTGTTAGAATACACAAAACGTCTGTAAACCAGGGGTGGGAACCCAGGACTCCTCACTTTAATCTGAATGGTCAAACTACTAAGCTACCAAATCACATTCTTGCTAATATTCTACCTTGGCTGCCAATTAATTATTAATATTCTTTTCCTAGAGGTTACATTCACTAAGCAATTTACAAACAATAGTAAATCAGATAAAAGGCCAAGAGCTGCTTTCCACAATAATAACAGAACTTACAATTAAAAAGACCCAGACTTGCCAATGCTATCTGGATAAGATCACTTTCAAAGTGAGAACTTACACCATACAATGAGTTTTTTTATTGAGGTGCTATGAGAGGAACATAATTACTACCCAAGTAACTGCAGATAAGCTGATACCCATGATACATTAAAGTAAACCAGAACTTTAGCCTCTCTGAAATAATACAGTATTATATGCAGTATTGTACTGTAGTCAATGAAAAACATATTTGCTAACCTTACTCTATATTAACTATATGTGAACTGTAGAAAGTATATTAATACTATTGGAACTGATGAAATGCTTTCTCTTAACTTTTGGTCTCAAAACGTTACAGAAGTCTTCATTTAAGACACTGTACCAACTTAAGATAAGCAACAGTTGCTAACTAATAAAGCCCATTGGCAAATAGACTGATTAAGATCTGAGACGAGTAAGAAAGGAATGCACAGGGAGGTAGATTTACTCCACAGAATTGTAAGGCTGGAAGGAATGTTGGGAACATAATTACTTCGTCTCCAGCCCTGAGACAGAACTAAATATGCAAAATACACTTCTGACAAATGTTTGTCTATCCTTTTCTAAAATCTCCAGTGCTGGGATGCCTTGCATGAGGTCACATGGCAGGTCCACAACTGAGCAGAGGGTAGATGTAGGTATTTCTAATATTCCAGTCTTTAAACAGATCCACTGTCTTATTTCTCCAGAAGAAGAGTGTTGTATTTTAGATAGCTCTACAGAATAGCAGAACAGGTGAAATTCTCCATAATCAACCGATTTGTACTACAGCTGTAAATAACTGAAAGCAAAGAGAAAACCTAGATATAGAGTAAGATTAATTGCAACCTTCTCTAGGTTCAGTGAACATGAAATTAATCACTCCCACTGATATATCTTATGGAACTACATTTCAGGTATGGGAAAATGGTGCATGAGAAGTGGAAGGCTACTGAAATTTACTGAAGATACAGAGCTGGGCTCAGCACAAAAGAAAAAAAAAAAGGCAGAATATCATACAGAGGATTTTGGTTGACATGGAAGGTTCTAGTACTAGAAATAAGTATAATTTAATTATACTAAATGCAGTGTCATGTATTTAGAAACTAATAAAGTGGTTTTCTATGACAAGCTTGGAATTCATCATTTGGAAAATACAGAGGAAGAGAAAGACCCAGCTGTACTGCTTGGTCATGGAGTTACTATGAATTGAAAATGTCCTACATTAACAAAACCCAACTGCTGTTCTGTAAACTTTCAGATAAAGTATTAGCGGTACGGATGAGAAATGTTCAGCCCTTTTAAAAGGCACTGTAGAATTGCTCTGGAATACCATGTTCAAATCTCCTGCCCCCCATTCAGGAGAGACCTCACTAGTCCCTGCTGAGAGGGACTACTAGGGTGAGGAAGAGGGGAAGAGAAGAAAGAGGTTGGCTCATGTAAACTGGGAAAATGAAAGCTGTGAGAGGGTATGATTGTTTGAAAACGCACAGGGGGGCAAACTGCTGAAGGGGAAATAACTAGGTTAAAGGGAATGGCTAGCAAAGCTAGTGGGCATGAATGAACCATTAATTGGCTCAATACTGGTAGGAGGCTTCTGCTCTAAACAACAAGGCACTGGAAACATTTTTCAAGAGTAGTAAAGGGATTGAAACGCTAACTAATATCAGGATTGGAGCTCTACCAGCTTGTGAAAGGGATCTGTGGTATAACAGCTGGAAGAGAGAGACTGGAACTGGTGGCTGGAAAAAAATCTATATCTGCTCTAGATTCTTAGGAGGACCTAAATATTCTGCCAGGAATAATATTTCATTTGATTCTGGAGAATCCAGGCCACAACTCTAGCTAACTATAAATTTGTTTGCAGAGTAGGTGTAAGCCAGATGTTGCAGACCAAAGCAGCAGGGAGTACACCTGGGCTCAGCCTTAGCTGCTCCTGCCCTTAGGCAGGGATGTAGGGAGGTAAACTGACACAGAAACACAGAGGAGAGGAGACACAGGGAGGGAGGCAAAGTCTGGAACAGCTGAGCTTCTTGTAGGGGCTGTTGGACAAAAGCACGACTGTGATGCCAACTCCCTCCTTCCCCATCAGTTCTGTCCCTCTCCCTGACCAGCAGCCAGCCTGGCTTTCCAGGGCCCTGGCATGGGAAGAAGAGGTATTCAAGCTATGACCATCTGTTGCTACCCTGTTGCTTTAGGGAACTCCTTAAATTGCCTCTGCCCAGCCGGATATCCCTTCCTGCCTGTAAGCAATCGCCATCAGTCAGATGACCATGGCCACCTAGCTGGCCCAGAGAAAACTTGTCTTGATGGCTTGGTGCCACCAGGAAACCTCCCATGCCTTTTTCTTTTCCCCATGGGCCATACCAATTCCCGATAGCATATGATCACCTCTCAAGTGTTTCCAAAATAATATTAGATTGAATCTCCTAGAAATTAACCCCCTCCCATTTGCTCCCCTTCATCCCTGATAATGTGGCTTTCAAATGTGAGGAAAAGCTGCATCGCTCTGATAGGGCTGAAATCTGTTCCTTTTAGCAGATGTCTAATCATGGCAGATCCTGGTTCTTGTTCAACTTAAACTGCCATCCAGATTTTCTGATTCGCCACATCTCCAAATTAAATATTGTCTTACATTTCTCAGGGGTGAAATAAAGATGTTTTCAGAATAAAACTGTCAAAGAAAGTAAGTTTTATTAGCAGTAACAAAAATGAAAAGTGAGCTGTCTTGAGTGTATGCAAAACATAAAACTCCATGAATGTAGACAAAAGGACAGTTTTATGCAATGACAGCCTTAGATCAAGAAACTGAAACAGATAAGTGATAAACATACAGAAAACAAATAAATGCACATCAGGCTGCTTGGTAGTAAGACAACATTAATTTTATCTTGTGTAAACCAGCATGACTGAAGAAAGTGAAATATTCAAGAAAGGCTGGTAAATGCTGAAAATAATGTAGGATAGTAAGATAATTTGTGTAGATTTAATTTGTATTATTCTTTTTTTTTTTTTTCCAAAAGTCTGTCTCAGTTTGCATCAAATTTCGTCACCAAATAAGAGTACTATCTAGGTTCGAGCTCTTTTGATGCATTCATAGGCAAAAACTTCATTTAAGTAGAGTCCAGGCTGAACACATATCTCAATAATTTAAGTTGAAATATGTTTAAATAGATTTACAGGCTGTTTCAATTAATTAGTCCCAAACCAAAAGTAACAAATTGAGAGAACGTATTATTAGGTAGGTGAATCTAAACATTATAAGTCATAGAAACATGTGTTTGAGTCAGCTAGGAACTGTAATATTCCCTTTTAGAACCTTTCCAAATTCTCACCTGGTTTAAAGGCCGCAATTCTGCTCATTAAATACTTCAGATATTGCCTCCACTTTTTTCTTCATTCACCACTGAAATGACCTCCTTTGGATGAAATTCTGACTTTCCTCATAGTGACATTGTGCAAAGCCTACAAGATTGCATTTGGGTAATTTTAATATTCTAAATTAATTTACACTATACTAATTTTTTTAAATCTCATACTGTTTTGTCTCCTCACTCCTTGGTGGCCTTCCTATAAGAGAATATTAGGGCAGGAAATGTTGACAGGGATTTGGGGGAATGGTGGGAAAAGATTGGGTTTGTACCCCCACCTTATTTTGTGGACACATTCTCCCAGTTTTCAAAGAGAAGTTTTAGCTCTGTGTTTAGGGCAGGAAGGATGAGAACTGTAAGTTGCAATGGAAAGCCAAACTGTATTTATAGCCTGTGGTGAGGTGCCAGCTGAGAGGACTCATCACGTTTGCTTTAAACCAACTTTCTTGGGTATGGGAGCGCTGCAGTCGTGGGAGCAATGCAGGGCAACTACTGTTGTTATCTCTGGCCTGGGAGGACAGCCTTGGATTCTCCCAACGATCTTCCCAGCAGTGTTCCCACACTGGGGTGTGAAGTCAGCTCAGAACCCAGAGGGGTTTTCACATCATTGGCTTGCAGTGGAGAGATACCTGTTACCCCCGAAAATCATTTACATCAGCAGAAAGAAGAGAGAGCTGAGACATGCTGGTGTTTTTGCCTTTGAGTTTCATGCGGTGCTGGTACTTAGGAACTTAATGTTTCCTTGCTTTATGCCTTTCAAAAAGTGTTATGTTTTGTCAGTGCTTCTTCATACCTTCAATGCTTCTCATTCCTTTGTAAAAGGAATCTCAAAGCCTCAAATTGCAGGATTCTCAGTGGCCTGTGTGGACTTGGGACCAGATTCTAGCATGTAGTTTATCTTCATCAGCATTACAAATGATCCACTCTGAGCATAAGTTATGCTGTGTCTCAAGCTGACCCACTTTTTATTCAAATCAAATTTTCTGAAAGTGGATAAATGACAATTTTTTTTCTAAGTAGTTTAAAGGATCTGAACACACTTGACATTCTTAATGAATTTAGCACAGCTAGCAGCAATTCTGAGAGTGTTCTGCTTTTATCTTATATCCGCATGAGTTGTTTGGGCCAGTAACAGTCCGTCCCCCCGCCTTCCAGATTTTTAGCTACCTGATTATGGCCTACATGTGCTACCTTACCATCATATAACTTATTGCACCAACACTGTTCATTGTGAGTGACAAAGTATGTAGTTTTAGGTCCCCAATTGTCATAATTCAGCATCTTCAGGTGATATTTGTTGCAAAAGACAACCTTATGCCATTAAGGTAGTATATGTGAGAAATCAACTCACACTAATGTAGTTGCCAAGTGGAACAGTATGCTAATTTTGCAACTTGAGCAACAATATTTTTAGGGTTATAAATGCCTCAACTAGATATATGGGTCAGAGTCTGATCTACTTTTGATTCATTTGGCTCTCAGGAGGAAGCATTGAAAAACACTTTAACTTTCAATGTGGGCCTGGAAAATATCTTCAGTGTAAAGGCAGATTTATCAAAGTGAAGGAAGACAATGGCTGTCAGGAGATAAATTCATTGGTATTGAAGATCCTGACTAGACCTCAGACTATGTGGCACTGGTGAGAGTTTGACTGGAGTGTCTCAGGTGAGCAGTGGAGCTGACTGTGGAAAGCAGAGGACCAGCCAAATGATGAAAAGCAGTAACAGACCATTAATTTTTGAACAATGCAGTTCCATAAATAAGCTTTTTGTTGTAGGAAACTGTCTGTGCCTAAGGTAGCTGTCTAGAAAATGGAGTAGTTTAAAGAAAAATGTTGCCTCATAATCAAGGAGAGCTGTCAAAACCACTTGGAAAACAAACACACAAAGTACTTTATGCCAGAAATATTTATGCATTATTCCTAAGGAAAAAAGAATAACGCTGAGTATATTTGAGAGTCTAGTACAAGTTGCAACACAATTATTGTGAGGCAGAGGGATAGGATGTAAAGAGCTCATAAGTTGGGCTCTGAAATTGTATTTCCCAATCATTAAAAAAAAAAAACCCAGAATAAAAGTGCCTCTCATGGCCGGTTGATCTTATCCATTCTAAAGCAAAGATCTTTGTAGGTATTTTAGGAGTTTCTTGGTCTCATTTGTAGTGTGGCTAATCATCTCCATTGCCCTTGAATTCCACCACCAGGAGGACTATATGGGAACTATTGCTGGGATTTACTGTCATGAACTGTTTCCTAGCAAGCCATCTGACGAATGGAGGCAAAGAAGCAACTACAGATTAGGATTTCCTCGACTGCCTTACCTACAGCTTCTTATATGCTGACTCAAAACTTCTTGCTGATTCCTAATTTTTTGTATATAATTATTCTGTCACTTTTTGCCACCTTCTTTCTTCTGGCTTTGCCTTCTAGCTTAAAAAATATCCAAAACTGAACCCAGGTTGTCTAGTGACTGAGCAACTGGATGGGCTGCAAGTCTCCTGAAAGGACCATCAGGGCAAGCCAGCCAAGAGCTTCTTAGCAACAGGGCCATGATGTCAGGGTTTGGACGTCACCAGCTTGTGGCAATGACAGCTGTTCCCAGTGTGCTTCAGACGCAGACTAGCAAGCTGAGAAGGGGCACTTCAGTTTCCTCTTTTGCCATTTATCTCCCTATTTCCTTTTGCTTTGTTAGAAGAAGAAAGAACAAACGGAGCAATGAGGTGAGGGCTATGGCCTTATGCCCATTGTCTCCTTTGCCTAAGGACGGAGACTTTCAGCCAACAATTTCCTTCCGAGGTGTTTTTCCTCCTGTGAAAACCAGAGAGAAGGAAACGGGAAGTAAAGGAATTGCTTGCCTTTTTCTCACCTACTAGTGATTTAATGTTTGCTTACTTGATCAGTTTGTCAAGCAAAAACAGGTATGTGACAACCCAGTTGAAGCCCAAGTTACCCTGAAGGCTGCGGCAGTGGAAGGCCCTACGGTTCCTCCCCACAGAGAGAGGCAGGCCGCAGCCCGGCTGCGGGGGCAAGGCTGGCCGGCGTGGGGAGTGCCGGCCCCCAAGCAGGGGTGCCAGGCAGGGCACTCAGCAGGCTCACTGGCCGCAGGCAGCCTCCTGCCGCCCAGCAGCCTTGCCCCGGCCGGGGACTCAGGCCCGGGCAGCGGGTAGCCCTGTGGGGCACCCGGCCCTGCAGTTGCGATTTCAGACCCAACAGGTGGCAATCGCAGCCCAGCCTCCGTGCCTCCGCCTCCACGGAGCACCTGCGCAAGAGCCTGTGCCTTCCCAAATCATCCAAACCCAGCAAAGCCAGTGCTTAAAATTCCTCTGAACAAGCTGCCTTTCAGGTTTCAGGCCATTTTCTGAGCCTGATATAGTGCTCTGCTCCATGTCAGAAATAGAAGAAAGCAGCCACAAACTATGGCTAAAGCCATGATCTCTTCTCAGTGACATTACCTGAAGTCACACTGAAGTCCTCAGGCCTTCATAGGTTTTAGCCCAATGCAGGATTTGCCCATCTTGTTCTATTTTCATTTCCATATTTGTTCCAGAGGTATGAAAAAATAAATAGTCTCAGAAAATGAAAGGGAGGGGGGACGTGGAGAACAGTGCTGTTAGTGAAGCTGAAGAGTTCACTCATTGCCATGGAAACGTTCACATCCTAGCAACAGCTTATTGATAGCAAGATGACATGGAAAGACAAGAGCTGATGCCTTTGACTCATGGGAAAACAAGTTATCCTGGATTTCTACTTCTTTCCCTCCTTTTCTTTTCCAAAAGTACATAGTGGTTTAACATAAAAATCTCCAATCAACTTTTTTTTCTTAACTGTTTGTGCTTTTGTGTTGAAACATTACTTGCTAAAAAAAAGTTGATATAGTTGAAGTATTATCGTCATTCACTATCTGGCCAGAAAAATTATCAAAATGCAGCAATGAAACCCAAAGACATTCCTCCCTGCCCCCCTTTTAGACATTTAGCAAGATATTTTTTGATTAACTGAAAACATCTAGAAAGTCAATGCACCATTTTCTGTCCATCTCTGCACTTCCCAGAATGTTTGCTGCAGCTGACATTACTATGATGTCGCTCGGTGGGATGGAGGGTGGAATCAGTTGCGGTACAGTCTGCCCGGGGAGCGCGTGTGCTGGGAAGTCCTGAGAAGCTGTCTCTGTTTGTGTGCCCTTGGGTTAGCATGGGTAGAGCAGCACGCCAGTGCGTTTGCTGAGAAAGTGCATTTCCTTCATTTTCCTGATATACAGTGGTACAAGAAGCTTCTCCTGGGTGAAGGTGGGGTACCACAGCAGTCACTGTGTGTGAAAGGAGGTATCTTTGAGAATGAGGATCAGGCTGTTGTTAGTACTATTATTATTACTATTAAGTACAATAGCATTGTGGAGTCCCAGTCATAAAGAAGGATTTAAATGTGACTTGTTCCACACAGACGCAGAACATCTTTTTCCCTAGGAGCTTATGATCAGTTTGTTTGCAAATGTTTATTCATTGGTAGAAAGAAAACCCAACAATTCCTGTATTGATTTTGTGTGTGTGTGTGTGGTGTATAATTGTTGAAAATGTTCTGTCAAAGTAGGTATTCCAATAATCTTTTTGGAAAAACAGGAAAAGTGTGATGTTGTTTCGTGCATAGCATCACTACAGTGTAAACATTTGTTTAAGAGCTTTGTTGAACTGGATCCATATAAAGGACTCAATATAAATATTACATTTATTGTGAGAAGAACATTGAATCACAATATTTCCACAGCTAATAGAAACCACTTTTCAGAAATGTGACCCTTTTCTGTACATGCATTAAAAATGGAGCTAATGAAAAATCCCAAGAGAAATCAGTAATGTTTACAGAATTTATAAACCCTGCTTATTTACCTACCTGTTTTAATAACAAAAATAATTTAAATTTTCTGAATTTTTTGTTCCATTAGCAGTAGTTTTCCCTTTGGAGACAAGGACTGCTTGGCTCATCAGCAAGCCAGGTTGATGTTATGATACTACCATTGTGTTAGCTTTACAATAAATGAGGTAACTAGTGCTGCAGAGCCATTGGAAGAACAGTTAGAAATGTCTGAAAGAGAGGAAGAATACAATAAGAACACCATCAAAATAACTGGAGGTTTTCATTCCTGCTGCTCAAGTTTTCTATAGGGAGAGAGAAGAATCATCTAGAAAACAATTATGGCAATAAAAGCAGGACTTAGATGGACTGTAGGTTCCCATACTGTGGTCACTATTTTCACCCTAATGCGCACAGCACTTTAGCTTACTTGATACCTTCTGTTCGGACCTGCAGGTTCCTTCAGTGATGGCAGTGCTGTGTTGCTGCATTTCCACAGAAGAATATCTGTGAATTACAAGGCAGAGGACTCTGGCCAACACCCTACTTGCTTCCCAATAGTAAGCAATAAATCAGAAGTAATCCTGAGAGCAGGAACTAGACTTGCCAGGATCTTCCTGATTGGCAAAGACTTTTACATGGTCTTTCTGGGGCTCCTAGCTGTGATTTCAGCTCCAGGTTTGAGAAGAGTGGAAGGCATAGATGTGGGGATTGCCCTAAAGGACAGTAGTGGAGCCTCCTCCATTTCTTCAGTTCTTGCAAGGCAAAGCAAAATGCACTGTGAAGGGTGGACCAGAGTCCACCGGGACTTTCACTTACTCATTTGTGTATTTGAAATTCTCTTTCCCATTCTCCATTCCTGGATGAATTTCTCTTAGAGTTAGAGGCAAGGGAGGCAATGGTAGAACAAACTCTTCTGTCGAGGTTGGGGGGTGTGTCAATTTGGGTGTCAATATGTCATCAGGTACCTTAGGAGAAAATACATTTTCTCTCCACTGAACCTTTTGGAGTCTTTACAGGTTTGAAAAGATATGTGTTCTGGAAAGGAGCAGGTAGGCAGGGAACAGCTGCAAATTTTGCTGCTCTGTCTCCAAAGAAGAATCAAGAAACAGTTCTACATGTCAAAGCTCATCATTTCTCCCTCTACTGAAGAGTAATATGAAAAAGTTACAATTCAAGCTTTTCAAGAAAAATGATCAACATTATTACCTTTCTTGCAGGAGCTGGGGGAATAACTTTTCGGATAGAAATATAATTTAATTCTAGTAATTCACATTAATTCAGGGCCTGTGGTACATATCTAATCCTTCTGTTATCCTGATTTCTCTTGATTGACTTCTTGACTGATACATTGACTGATTTGGGAAAATGGCTTTTTCCTTTCTTTCAGCAGAAGGTGTGTTACCTGTTAACAGCAGATTGATTAGTCAACATTAGCACCTGGGAATGCCTTTATTTTTATCACTTCAAGCAAATATGTCTACAGCTGGAGACATAATTATATGCATTACTGAAACACATTTTTGCTATTCTTTAATTATATTTTGACAGAAGAGAAACGTCAAGGGAGTAGCACTTGCTTTTTAGCTCTGAAACATTTATATCTGTTGTACATATTTGTCTGCTTTGTCAAACTATCCTTTCAAATCTTACTTTTACTGCCTTGTAGTTAGTGTCTTGCCACTGTTTCATGATTTAATGTTATGATTTTATACAAAGATTTCATGAAAAGCAGCTACAGATTGTCTTCTCTCAAGCTATAGGCCATCTTAATTCAGTTGCAAAAATATGAAATCCAGTGGAGCTTTGACAATTTATACCAACTGCAAATCTGATCAGTTTCTCTAGGATATCACTCCTCCCACACACTCCTCTGTCAAATGCCAGTGGAGTCTCTATCCTGTGTGACAGAAGTCAGAGGCATTAGTAAGGGTTACACATGACTTCAGGATTAGTGTAAGGTTTTTGACTCTATTTTTCTGGTGTTTGATATGCATCAAACAACTGGGAAGAAAAGATAAAAACTGGGAATGCCAAAAATTAATTCTTTCTGCTATACAGGAAGTAACATTTCTGTCTGTTTGGGTATTTTCCCTATGCAACAGCCAAGGACCGATCTCATTTGCAAGCATTTGTCCACATCTGAAATACAAAGTAAAATTTAGACTGGGTTTGTGCCAATTTGTTAATGAAGGTAGAGTTTGTCCCACTGTCAGTAATCATTTCTATGTTCAAAGACGTATTTCTAAGAGGAAAGCTCACTCTTAGAAAACATCCAAAGCCAATTAAAAGAACCCAGCTGTAAGGGGATATGGGACAAGCTGTCACTGGACAATAAACAACAGCTAAGTAGCTGTCACTGTATCCCAATTGCAAGAATTTACTAACAGATCTCTTAAGTAATGTATGACATTTTTATATCTAAGCTGTACTGAGGAGCTGATGAGAAGGACACCATGTACCATGCTGTTTTCTTGAGATGTTACATTACTTGTAATTGAGAAATACTCTAAGGGAATGATATACCATCCCTAAGTGACGCTGATGATTTGGGTGTCACATTTCCCATAAAACAATTACTGAGCCAGAGCTCCTATATGAAGTTAGGAGACACTGTATTGCTTTGAAGAATTGTCATACAAGGCACAGATGAGGCACAAACATCAGGATCCTGCTGTTCATTGTCCTTTAAGGTGCTGCTATACTTTTTAGAAGCAAGCAGGCATTCTACTGAGATTTCTGCATGCATAACCGTGCCTTTTTTACCTAATATAGGCTTGCAATTCAGGTTGACCAGTAAATTGCTGCTAATTCTTCTTTTCTAATGTCTTTCTAGCATGCAATTTCTACAAAAAGGTCTTGTAGCTCTGCAGGGCCTTAAGATTGTGAAATCTGCAATAGAGAAAAGATGCGCAAACCTCCAATTGAATGAAGGCATGCAACACACTCTGTCAACAGTTTCTCCCCTCCCTCAAGTTGAGCTCTTTTGCATTTGTTTTCTTAGGCTCTTTTTCCTTGAGCTGAGAGAAAAACTGTTAACAAAGTTATTTTAATAATGTTGTTTCCTTTCTCTTTGCATCATGTCTTCAGAAGAAAATGGCCATTTTCTTAACTGTGCTAATTGGAAAATATATAGTAATGTTTTACATGTTTGTATTTAGTCTAGGGCCCACCACTGAAATAGCACTTGCTTGACTGGATGAAGCTTGCACACAACTTCATGGTGCATTGAACCATTTCTCTGGAACATGAACTTTTGAAAATTGCATCTCATCAATGAAAATTCAGACCAGGTTCTTGTCAGTGGCGGAGAGGACTAAACTGAGAGGAAAGTAGGAATAACAAGGAGGATGGAGAGAAAATTAAGACAATTTTATCTCCTGTTGTTTTTTTCTTACTATTTGTTTGTTTTATTCAATTATTGACAATTATTATTGTCAATTGTCAATTATTATTGACAATTAATGGCATCCATGAAGCAGTCCAGGGCTTTACTCAGCCTCGTAGTTCCTGCTTTCCCTCTTTCCCCTGGCATTACCACTTCAACTGAGCAGGGTTGGATGGTCCAAAAGTTGTTTCTCCCAATCTCACTCTTCCCCACCTTCTCCCAGGGAAGGTGCACTAGGTCTGTGAGAAACTTCAGAGGAGTTGTGAGGTGGAAGGAACAGGCAACAGGAAGGTTCATGTACACAGGGAAACCTTTTGCCTAGCAAGAAGAAAGGAAAAAAGCAGGGCATGTGAAGGAATGGTTACACAGGAGTCCTGGTGTGAGAAAAGAGGACAGTATTAAAGAGGAACGGGGAGATCTTGTGTCTGGCAATGTGGAAAATGGAATCGTGGGACCACAGAGATGAAGATGAGCTGATATGGAGGAGGGTGAAGAGGGGAACCCCTTGGATGAGTTAGAAGCAGAGGGAGGGGAACAGGTGGCACGCAGGGAGCTGAGGGAATAAAATGGAGGAGAGCAACAAGCCCCTGCTCATGCAATACTTGCTTAACTTTCAGAAGCTATGAAGAATGTGATTTTCTAGGGCTGGGACACAAGTGACATCAGACTATTGTGGTTCCAGGATGGCATGAAAGCTAGCTGATTATAATCAAGTTTCCAAGTAAGTTCTTATGAACACTGCGTTTTAAATGCACTTATGTCAAGTATTCAAGGATGCATGTCTAAATTTGCTTTCTACAACTACATTATGCTGTTGAAAGTCAATTGTTTTTTACTTTAACAGGAAGGGAACATGCAAGGAATGGGAAAACACAGGAAGTCAATTAGCATAAAAATCTAAGCAAATGCTTGGTGAATATACATTTTTATGCTTGTCAAATAGACATTTTTTCTGCTTGTGGTTCTTGAGTAAAGACTTTTCCATGCTTGCAAGGGACTAATTAAAAAATAGAAAGAAAACTCAGATTTATTTTTCATGTCTTTGGGACATCTGAAAAAATGTAGTGGATTGGTTCATTGGTATTTCATGCCTAGCTACTTAGCATGCCAATGACATATTTAAATTTAAATAGATGAGATATAGATTTTCTGATGTAGCATTGTCTATGATTTAGGTTATCATAATACTTTTATTCTAAATTGCCATTTAGGCCTTATTAGATTTGAAATCTGAAATTTCTCCTATGAGTCAACCCTCTTTTTGATAAACCGTCTAAACCAATGAAGTGATTATCAGTTTGTAGTGGGAAGAAAAACATTCAAATGCTGTAGAATGTGAGACCACAGAATGAAGATGGAAAGGAAATCTTGTGTTAAGTTTGCTTCATTTCTGAGATATTTTGGGTTAGGGACCAGAATTTAATGTGCAGCTGAAATAGACCCTTGCACTTTACACAAATTCATAAATGGGAGGTTCCTGTCCTTGTCCTATGTGCATGCAAATGCAGTTGAAGATTTTGTTTTCCTCCTGGGCTTTGCTAAGTATGCATTTGAGACCATGGGAAGAAATGCAGATGTGAATAAAACCACCTTTAGAGATTAAGGCACGATCTAACCCACACAGTGTCAAAATTGTAGTTTTTTTCATACGTGTGTGTATGTGAGTATGTGTATGTGTGGGGGGAAAGGATGTATGTCTGTTACAGCATATGTAACTTGGGGGAATAAATTTTAAACTCCAGTCATTTCATATTTCCTGTATATTGTTCAACCTCCAACCCCAAAAGAAAACTCATGCAACCAAATACCTTAAACTTGATTTTTCCCAATATTTGAAAGCAAAAGCAATATGCAGGTTAGATTCCACATATTACCTTTATCCTTCAAGTGTATTTACACATTAATTTATGAAGGAAAGATGCAGGCTTCAATATAGGCTAAGAAGGTTGGGGAAGGCATTTTTCTTGGTTCAGGTGCATAAGCTCAAATTCAGTATTTTCCTCTGTAATAATGAGTCTTTGGATCTGTGGTTTAGATTTAGTTCATTTTGGTAAGGAACCAAGCAGGAAATATGGGTTCAAATCCCAACAGGGGTTTCTTCCTTACAGCTTCTCCATGCCCAGTCCATCATTCTTCAGCTATTAAATAGTGAGATTTATCTAAAGGCAGAAAACATTGCCATTCTGCAAAAGGAAGCACAGGTTCTAATGCTTCTTAGATAAAGGAGAAACAAAACCACAAACTGAAAAGCATAATGCATACTACAGAAAATTATAGACATTTTATACCATTTTATAGAAAGAACTAAATCCAATTTAACATATTTTTCACTTCTGCGGCACCTTATGTTCCAGATGAGAAAGGGTCTTTTTGTCTACAAAATCTTCATGACACCTTAATCTCTCCTGAGTCCTGTGAATTTCATACTGGGAATTTCTGTTTATTTGAATTTAAGCTTGTACTTTATGCAGCTGGCCAGAGATGGTTCCGAGTCCTCAGGTACTGCAGAGTGAAATGCAATGGGAACTTCAACAGAAAAGATTTGGGACATTAATCATAGCTCCACTCAGCTGCCACAGGTTATGACTTTGAGTGAATTTAAAATTAGAGAAAAACATCCTACTTGTAATACTTAGCCAAACAGCAACAAATAAAATTATTTTAGAAAATGATAAAAGTGTTGTGAAGGTGTAACACTGGGAAGAAGATTTATTTGTTTGATATATTTGCTGATATTTTATTGCTCAGTGAAATAAAGCTAATCTTCTGGAGGTGAATTCATCTAGATAGATAGTGTAAATGGAAAAAGCTCTATTTACTAGTAGCACCTGTGGGTCGCAGTTCATTTCTTACTGTCTTTTCTTAATTGCTTTCTCATTTCATATCTCTCTTTTATTCCAGTGTGAAAGTCTGTGCAATAGTGTGGCACTTAGAGCATATGAGGAGTTGCGCCATAAGTGGAGGTCAAGCTCTGCAAACCTTTCCTTTGTTATGAATTCTTACCCAAAACTAACCCTATTGTAGTCAGTGCCAGGGCTCACTGGGATAAGGATCTCTGAAGCTTTCTGAGATGAGGCTGGAGAGTTAGCCTACTTTGCGATGTATATCACTCTTTTGAGCTCCTTCTTACCTGTGCCTTTTATGCTCTGATAATGTCTTTTCTGATTCATTTAAGTATCACCAGAACGTCAATACAAACAACAACAACAAAAAACAAAACAAAACAAAACAACAGTTGAAAATTCCCTTTTACAACATGATTTTCCCCCAGTTTTTATTCCATGTTTGCTGCTAGCAGCTGGATCAAGTCCTTCTGACGCTGGACCTGTGATATAGATCTCATTCATTAGTAGCATGGGCATGCTTCCCAGATGCAGCTGGAGGACATTCTAATAGATCAAGAAGGGCTTGTCCCCACCGAGCTCTTCATTGGTGTCTCTGGATGGCTCCAGGATGGCCTTCCTGCAGGGGCAGGCATATAAATCTGGAGCAAACTTAGGTTCTGGTCCTCTGCCTGTCCAGGCAAGGAAGATGCCTGGACCAAGATGCCTTCTGGCCTGTGTCAAAGCCAGCTTGCCATGGAAACCAGTGCACCAGGAGAATGATGTGTATTTGAATTCAGTCCTGACAGAGCTTTGGCTTGCTGCTCAGTCCCATGGTGCAGACATTACCTAATCACAACTTATGAGGCTGTGGCCTCCTCCTTTCCACATCCTCACATTTTTTTCATGTCTGTCATGTCCATATTAAAGCATAAATTCATTTTCACCTTATTTACAAGATTACAGGAGTAACATTTTTTTATTAAAAATGTTAATTTAAAAATATTTATTAAAATAGTAGTATTATTAAAAATATTAATAACATAATTAATTATATTAATTAATATAATAATATAACATTTTTTAATTAAAAACATTAATTATTAATTTCCTAACCGAAGGATCTGGACTGGAGTTGAGTCACAGAATCAACCAGGACTGTGGGAATCATTGCAGTCAGAAATCAAGGCAATTTTTGCTCACTCTCACCTCCAGAATATTTTCACTTCAGGAATTTGGGCAGTTTTCTGGTGTTTATGGGAGCCATTACATGATGGAATGAGTATCTGGGAGCAGGATTTCTTAGGAGTTCACTGGTTGTAGAGGTGGTGGCCATATCAGTAGCAACTGTGTTGACCTCAGCTATCACAGCTGATATGGTAATAAACAGGGGCTTCTCTCCCATACTAACAAAGCTTTTTGGGGGACTGTTACAAAAGAGATGCTTATTGAGGTTTCCTACAGGACACTATTTCCTACACTATGTGAGTTTTGGTGCAGAGGATATTCTGCACCTGATATGTTTGTACATGTGCTTGGGAATAGGACAGACAGAAGCATTGATTCAAGAAATCTTAAATGGTACAACACGCTTTTTATGAGCTCAGTGAGCAGATAGTGCTGTCATTAATACATGATCCTGAGTTTACTGCAGGAGCAAGCAAAAAGAAAAGATGGAAAATGGGGAAAAAACACTCAGATCACTTACCTATTCTTAACTGAAGAATCAGCCAATATTCAAAACTGGGTTAGTAAAAATAAGCAATACAAAACTGGAAAAAAAAGTTAATAACTTTTCAGTTGTTCAGCAGTGGTGTTTGCTTCACTGAAAGTGGTCTTTGTTAGTGAAAATCTTTGCAAATAATTTTCCTAATTAATAGGCCAGGCTTGATATGATTGAACTGTAACTCGTTTCTACATTTTCTACCCATGAATATTTTGGATGAGGGAAAGCCTATTCCACATCCATGCTGCTTTTGGGAAAACAACAGTTTTAAAGCTTTGTGGACCATGAAAAGGGAGCACTTCTTCCACCATCCCCTTGCCCATGCACATTACTTATTGAAAATGCAGGAACTGAAGAAAAATAAGGCCTATCCTAACTCAAAGAACCCCATGTATGGGAATTTAAATTGAGAAATGTTGGATCTGCTCACAGTGACTTGAACATAAACAGGGAACAGAGATCGTTATGTATTTCAGTCCTGAACCATTTACTTCACCTAGCAAAATGAATCATAATTGGGTAGATGAGTGAAGCAACATAATAAAGTGCCTGATCTGATCACACTCTTTCTGATGTGTATTTTGTCCTGCACACCATGTACATACAAATAACAAGTTAGTAGGGGGTAATTATGACCTAAAGCGTCATGTTTTGTGGACACAACGTGGAAGACTCTCTGATGCTAATGAATAATACAAATAATTTCCTACTTTGCCAAATATATGTCGACACTTTTTAAATCCAAGTTTGCATTCCTTGACAGGTATAGTACTGGGCACCAGATAATAATAATGCATGGATCAGTGCTGTTATTTAGACAGATGTGAGATAGATTAGGATATGGAGGGAAAATAACTATGATTTAGTATATTCAGTGCTCCATTGCATTCAAATAATAGCTAGAAAGACCTTCCAGCTGCCTTAAGAGTATGAATTACAAGCCTGCTCTGAGAGCTTCTGGAGTTGGTGTCTCTATAATTCACTGTTTTCAATGTCTCAAAGATGTTGGAATACACTACAGATGGTGTAATAGTGGTCTGTCTCACCTGTTTCTTTGAAGCTTTGTAAAAATTTCATTACTGTACTGAAATTTTTGTGCTGAGCTGGTGAGCAGACCTGATGTTTGTTTGTTGATAACAATGTCACCTGTCAAATCTTCTCTGATGTATGTTTTCTCCATTGCTTATCCTGTTGATTGTGTCTCTGGCCTTTTGTCAGCACAGAGTATTTTCCTCTATGATGTCTAACACTTGGGACACTTTCCTGTATAGGTGTGGTCAGCCTTATTAACTTGTCTGCTTTTTTCCATCTGAAAATATATCCTTTTCCCTTGACTAAATTTGAGAATGGGAAGCAAAGCATGTGGATTAGATTCCTAGCCTGAATCTTGGGCTCAGCTCCTGCCACTGCCCTCCTCCATGCCCAAGGTGTATTTTGGGTGTGCATTTTATTGTACACCCATCTCTAGCTTACTGCAGTGCAAGGTAAATCAAATCAGTTTTACAGAAGGCACCAACTAGGGCTCTTGGGCAGCCATAGCCTTTCTTTCTCTCTACAGGGTCTGAGGAGCGCTAGCAGAACCGTGACATGCCTGTATCTGTGAGAGTCCATGGTATATCTACAGGAACCCTCCTGTTCACGTGGATTTTTCCAAAAGGCAGTGAAAGACATGCAGGAGAATAAAATCATATTGTTAAGCCGACTACAGATGAGATACAGATGCGCAAGGCTACCCGGTTTTGTGTTACTGGGAAAAGTGATCAGGACTGAGGTGCATAGAATAAATTATTTAGGAGGGTTTTTTGGTGGCTTTTCCTTTATTTGACAGTGAAAGCCAGCACAGTTTTAACTCACATCACCAGGGGTGATTAAGGCCTCTGTGCCATAAGGGAACAGCAAGATTTTGGGAAGAGGTTTAAAGAAGCAAGCCAGGATGCCAATGCACAACGTTGTCGACTCTGATGAGTAACCGCCCGTCTTCATGCTCGTAGCTTCTGCCAACCGGCTGCGTCAGAGAGGAGAGGTAAGTCGTGTTTACCATCATGCCAGAGCACGCACACCAGCAGTTAAGCTGTGGTAGTCGTGCTGTAATTTCAGTCCCTTGTTTACCACAGGACAATTTGTCTGTGTGTGCCTGAGGGCATCTGTAATAGATCTGAATTTGGTTATTTCCAGAAAAAAACAGATTCATTCAGTTTTATGTGCCTAGAAATGAAGCAGTATAGTTCTTTTTTTTTTTTTCTTTTTTTCTTTTTTTAATGGAAACTGGTTTAGACATTGTTTTAACTGATGCTTCTGCTTTAAATTTCGTTTGATTAAACCTCTTTTTCCTGCATTTAGGTAGCTGTATGTAATAAAAATATTATTAAACTCCCTCGTTATTATGCAAGCTCAGGACCTGAAGTTACAGCAACATTGGCCTCCACAGGTTTTGCTATTCTGCCTCCAAAACAAAAAGTAATAATTCCTCATGTGGCTTGAAGGATATTTGTCTCACTGAGATTTGGTTTCACATCTTTTGCATAAGCAGTCCTTTTGAACAAAATTGTTTGGAAAAGAGTGTTTCAATCTGGAGGAGAAATAATAACTTTTCATGCAAAGCAGCATGATGTTTTAAAAACTGTATTAGCCACATAAACCTGGAAGAAAAAATGTTTTGCATTTAAATAAAAAAAAAAATTAATGAGTAGTATTAAAATACAATTATTTGTAAAATAAGAAAGGAATTAGAAAAAACATTTTATTATCTTCTGCCTGTGAGCCAGTTCCCAGAAAACTCACTGAACTCTCTCTTATGCTATATTGTGAAGTCAAAAGATTAAAACAAGAAGTGCAAGGAAAAGCTGAGTCATTACTGATGAACTAGATAATAACTGTCTGTTTCTCTGTTTTCCATTAGAACTAGTGACTTTATCACCTTTCCCTTCCCAGCACCCTCTTCTACTGCAAAAATATAAGCCACATTTTGTGCAAGATTGTCCAATCGATTAAAATTATCATGCTAAAGATAGAAAATTAATTCCTAACTAGCATTTATATTTGAAGGTTTCTCCTTCTGGTTCAGTTCTGAAATAGAGCTTGTGTTTTGACAGCTTCTCTTTTTTTTTTTTTTTTCAACAATAACGGCTGGTCTAAGAAAGGATTTTATTCACAAACTTTGTCACACTTTAAATATTTAAATTTTTGGGGGATATAAAATTTTTCTTTCTTTGATGCTCTGCATAATAGGCCAAACTCTTTCCTGGCTGAATATTCAAAACTAATCTGAACCCTTTCCTTTTCCCTCTTGGACAAATACATTTATTTATCAGCATACCAGTGTATGCTACACTATTAATGCCCAGCTTTTTGAAGCAAGAATAGTGAGAAAGAAAGCCTGGATTTGTGAGGAGTCTAATATGATTTTTAGTATAAGGAGGGCAAGATGAGCAAGGATACACATTGTCTATGCTCTATGGTAAACTTTAAATCTCATATGTTAGCGCTGCAGTTATAACCAGTTGACTTTTATTTATCAAGAGCTATTTCTTATCTGGATTATGGTATTTATTTTCTCAGCTGGCTGGAGGCCCTCTGGCCTCACCTCAGCTTGACACTGCTGGCATCCCAAGCGATTGATGGTGCCATCCCCGGAGGATGCGATGTCTTGCCATATAAAACCTCCTGAGAGGAAGAAACTTCCTTCACTTCTGTCCTGCCAGCAAGTGCACGTGAATTCATGGGCCACAAATACACTCCATGGACCCGATCGCTTGGGGCTTGTCCGCACATCGCACTTATCTGTGTGAATCAAGCTGCATGGGTTGCTGTCTCTGAGGGTGAAGATGTAGCTGGGGAAGGTGCAGGATCTCTAGCTGCAGTTGCTATGGAAATACACCCATGTTTCACTTCCTTGTCCAACTGTCATTCCCATTTTTGAAAATACAGCTAATTACATTTTAAGGGAGTAAATGAAAGCAAAAGTTTGGCTAACAGGGATTATTTCTATGAGGTACAAGAGGAGAGGAAGTAGCAGCATGCCAAACACCTCACAGGTTCAAATCCAGAGGCTCTGTATGAGCTGGGAATAGGCTGTGATTAAATTCTAGAAATTTTTTTTAGAAGAAAGAATATATGAAAAATCCAGCAAAACACACTTCTCCAGCTTCAAAGAAAACTGCTACCTGTCACAGAATCTTCAGTGCTGATTTTTGTTGTTGTTGCTGATGACTTCTACAAAATCAGTGACCACTTTCTTAAAAAAAAAGTTCTTGCTATTCTGATAAAAAGATTTCTTTGTAAATTATACATTCTCATAATTTTTAGGTACATGTTTTTCAGCATGAATAATAACTTCAGGTGTATTTCTTCTTTATCACTTTTGCAGTCTCCTTCATTTCTCTAGAATTTTACTTGTTTTCACTCTCTTCTTCCCAAACTAATGTGGACTAAGAATCTCTACTGTGTTCTCAGTAAAGCTATTTCAGCAGTGTAACTTGCCTAAAGACTATTTTTCTGACATATGTATTGTGGGAGGTTTTGATGTATTGCTCTACATTTCTTTAAATGAGAAAAAGTGAAACAAATGAAAAAAAAGAGATGGTAATTTTAAGTTCTGATCTTGCACTGTGTACTGAAACTATTGGTAATTTAGGTGAACGAAGAAGGGTGACATCATCAATTATATTTAAGTTAAAATTTTTAATTTTACCTTTTGATAGCTGTTTTAAGGAGCACTCTCAAAACCAAATCTATCAGTTATGAAGACCAAAGTGGGAAGACCTGGAAGAGACAGGGCAAGCAGCACATAGATATTGAGGTGCTCAAATACCCCATGCAAGCAGTGAATTAGTCAAAACCTGTTGTAAGGCGTTTTGGTGCTACAGGAAAGGTGCTGCCAGAAGAGGCAGTGGGGACTGCTCGCAGACAGTCCAGAGGCTGCTCCTTTACGGCAGTGGTCAACATAGCCACCAAAACCTAGTCTTGAAACCTTCTTGAAGAACAAATGTTTTTATATTAGTTGTATCAGGTATTTCGGGGTGTTTTTCACTACTATGAGAGAGAGATGAACTTCCTTTATCCATTATGGCTACTTGCAAACATTTTGCCTGTCTAAGTTTGACATGGATTCAGATGGTGTCCTCCTGTGCTGAAGAAACGCCGAGAAACGGAGAGGCTGCAGAGAGAGAAATGAGGGCTTGTCAAGCTGTTATAAGAAAGCGTTCCTGGTAACACTGCAAACAGGAGAACAAAAACCAGAGAGAACTGAAGGGACAAAGTGAAGAAAATGAGAGGGAACAGGGGAGAATGACAGTAGCTGGCTGTAGTTGATTCACTGTCTGCACGCTACACTATGGCAGTGTAGACTGACCTTTCAGGGATGAGCTGTATCTGTGTCTACTTCACTGCTTCTCCAAGTGGTGGGTGCTAAGGTATCCCTTATGGTGGAGATTGTTTAGGAGGCAGGAAGCTGTGGCAAAAGTTAAAATCTAGTGCTGAAGGCTGGACAGGGCAGTGAGTTATTTACTGAAACACTGATCACTGTATGGCCATGGTCTGGAAGACTGGAAAGGGGGAAGGTCAGGGCTCTGTTAAAGCTCTTGGATAAATGTAATGAGACCTCTTAAGTCCTGAAAGTGAGGAAGAATGTGAGGTTCTTAAACCACTGTGGATTTTTTCTTACGCTTTTGACTTGTCCGTGTGGGTGTTGTAGATTCCTTTGGCAGGATGAAAGGAGAAATCCTAATGATGTGATGGACTAACCTGTCCAACAGTGAGTCTATGCTTAAGGCTGGTGGAGGAGAAGTGGAATTACCAGGTATCAGATGTAAAGAACACGCTGATGCAATTTGTGTGTATAAGCCAGTTTCTAGGAGTCTTTCTGCAGCACGTAGTACAGGGATCTCTGCAGACAGAAGGAAATTGCATATACAAGTTAATCACAGTTTACATTACTGGGAAGATGAATAAATCCTCATATTTTGTGAAATGTTTTCTCTTCGAGTCTTCAGTCTCAGTAGAATCAGTAAGGTTTGTTATATGAATTTAATTAACGAGAAAATCTGAATATATCACTTGGGTTAGGAAATAATTATTAGGAGTTATCCTACATCATCACTTATGCATGAGTGCCCCAAAAGAAGGAGCAGAGGGGTCTGAATCACAAGTGGCTATAATTGCTCTATCTACTTTCATATGAACTTTCAGCAAGCACTTAATTTCTGGTACTGTAAGTTGTATTGTCTTAAACCCTTAAAAATGAACATACCCAGGAGAAGGTCAGCTCATAATAATAACATTTAGCAAAATTCCTCGTTGTGTTGAAATATCCCATTGTGGTAGTACACGTTAGGATTCAGTCTAACATTATCTTTGAGTTTTTCTGCAATTTTCTTCCTGAAATGACTACAGCTAAGTCCTTTCTCTTTCAGCATATTGATGGTTTTCCTTAAAGGAAATAAGCAAAGCTTGAACCCATGTCTAGAGAGCCTATCATATGAGTAAAATGTTCTTTCCAAAGCATGGAAGTCCTTTCAAGATTTATGATTTCAAATTTTTCCTCTTTGGCTTTATGTAACTCTGAGGTAGAGAACCTGCTGCAAATTAATAGTTGAATTTTGCAGAGCTTCCACCTCTGCTGCCCAGTTACTGCGGTAGAACAACAAGGCTGTTCAAAAGTGTGCAATAGCACTGCATGAATCTCCTCTGTTCATGCCAAGTAGATTTGCTTGTTAGAGGAGATTTGTGTTCTCAGTATGGCTATTAAAAGGAAGACCATAAACACTTGTGGTTACAGAAGCCCTGGGAATTTTTTACAGGAATGAAGGGAGTGCTGCTTCCAGCATCCACTCCAAATTCCAGATTCCAGAGTTCTTGTTTGGATAGCTAATATCTTGTGCTTTCACTTGCATGTATACTTGCATTGTATAGTATATTCATTGTATACTATCAGCAAGTTTTGTGAGTGGATAGGTTGTGCTTGAGGTATTTCTCTGATTAATGAAGAGAGCTTGGGACAGTTTGGAGTCTGATTCATAAGTTGTTTTGTTTATGAACTTTACTGGAAGCTGTGCTCACAGAACAGCCATAGAATATAGTATGTAAATCACTTATGGATCTGTTGGGCCAAGAGGCAGTATGTAAATGTAGGATCATCACAGCTGTTCTCCATATGTAAAGCTTGATTAAACCACTAATGCAAAGATAAAACCACCAAACTGAAATAATGCCTCCCAAGCTAAGTTAATTAATTAACACTTATTTTGATAGATCTGAATGATAGATCTGAAAGGCAAAAACATTTTCAGAAGTCTAGTTAGGTAAGTTATTCCCCAAGTTCAATACCTGCTCTGCAGTCTATTGAAAAAAATGATTCAGTCAAAATTATTTTCTAAATTTTTGTCAGTAGGTCATTCCCAAAGAATCTCTTTTGATCACTTGACATTCATCATCTAAGTTGTGCTGATTAAGTAAGTTGCTATGTTATTAATTAGTGTCATAAACTATATTTCCATTACTTAGCTTTGTCAGAGACAAACATAGCATGTTAACATCTCAGAGCTTGCTTTCATTTAATACTCTGTAATATTTCCTCCTAGTCACTAAGTGGGAAATCAGTGATTTTGTTAACAAATGTTTATCTGAAAAGTTAACAGAAAATCAACTTAAGCCATATAGACACAGGCAAACTCAAGAACAGTTCATTTGTCCAGTTTACAGACATACACAAACACTAGCTCCCATATTCCATTGTTTATTATATGTCTTTATCTGCAATATCACTCTGTAGTGTAGCATACTGAAATCACTTTTAAAACTTTCCTTTTAGCAATTCTTAAACATGAAAACAGATGGAAGACCTTTCAGAGCAAAAAAGAATGAAAGGAATGTGACTAATCAGAGTGATTGAAATGGCCCCTTATTAAACAGCAGTACAGAACAGGTATTTTAATTGTCAATTGTAGATGGAAATGCTTCCTGTCAAATTATATATATTACACAGGTAGAGAGAAAAAGGATGCAGAAAGATTCAAGTGGAATTGACAAAAAGTGTTGCTATAAACTTTTCTAGATTAAGTTATGTTGTAAGAGATATGATAGTGCATCCTAGCGTAATAGTATATGCTCTCTATAACTCCTCAGAAATTCCCTATCTTAGCCTCCCACCTTCATCTAGACTGTTCTCTTAATAGAAACAGGTCATAATCTGCTTTTAGAGACTCAGACATAGAAGATTCTGCCTCTGAAAAATACTTAGGCCTTGGAAATACTAGCAACTTAATATGAGCAATCAGTGCAGTCTGTAATAAAAACGTTAATGTGATCCTAGGATGTCTAAATAGGTGAGCAGTGAGGTGATTTTTATGTTAACATACAGCAATGCTGAGACTAGAATACTGAGTACAACCCTACTGTTGTCACTATAAAAGGACTTGGTAAACTTGGAGGGAAGACAAAAAAAAAACCAACAGTGTCGTTCAGAGAGTCAGGGAAAATACTTCTCACAGTAGAGAGCTCTCAGGCTGCTCAGGGCAGTGAATCGTGATTCCTTCCTTGGAGTGCATAAATATTTTCAGTAAAAGAAAATATGAAGATCTAAAAGACTACTTACTATGGCATACAAACACTGGGAACTCATGGCTAGAGTCTGCAACCTGAGCAACTCGAGAGTAACAACAAGAAATCCATTTTTGACTGTGGCAACATTCAGCAGCTAAAGGAAATGACCAAGGGGAATGCTAAAGGCATGTTGGTATACAACATAGTTTCTGAGGAAAGCTCCTAGATAGCTGGAGAACAACTTTGAGCACAATAATTAAGATAAGTAAAAGGAAAATGCTGTAGAGAAATTTAGGATGCATGCTTCCTAGACCATATTGACTTTGAAATGTAGACTTCTCTGACTCTAAGCTGCTTATAGAAATACAGTCTTTTGATGCAAACTGATTCATTGGTCATTTTAATTTGAATCATAGAATGGTTTGGGTTGGAAAGGACCTCAAAGATCATCTAGTTCCAACCCCCCTACCATGGGCAAGGACACCCTCCACTAGACCAGGTTGCCCAAAGCCCCATCCAACCCGGTCTTAAACGCTTCCAGGGATGGAGCCTCCACAACCTCTCTGGTCTGCAACCTGTTCCAGTAAACTGGTCACTCTAGTTTCTTAATCAACCGTATATTAGTGACTATCATGTATTTTATTATGTGGACCCATAAAGAATTTTTCTATTATGGAGCATCAGTTTGAACTTTACAGAACTCAAGAGAAAAAAAATATTTTGCTATGCTTCCTTCATATAAGAGTCAGTTTGTTAATAACAGAAGCTCATTTAACGATGATGTAAGAACATTAACTAGCTGGAATGCTGCAAGTCAGAGCTTTAGTTAGATCCATATGGCAGTTAACAATAAATCACTTACTACTTTTCCCTCTGATAGTTTTACACAAAGCAGTAGCTTGGACCAAATTAAAAGTCATTCAGGTGTCCATGAATCGAAAAGATGCAGCCACCACTGTTCATTGTTGTTGTACTAAGAAGCTGTAGTTTGGCTGCTGTGCAGTGCTGCAAGCAAGTAAACCCTGCAAGCGTCTCAAGTATCTCCAATAAGGGCTGCATAAAGTGAGGACACTGCCCTGCAAGTTCCTGGGGCTAGTGTGGTGGTATGGGGAAAGTGCTCACACATTCCCATGGACACAGGTAGGAGAGAGCACCTACCAACACCACTGGCCATCCTCTGCATTGCCTCTGGCTTCACCGGCAGTAGGTTTTATTCCAGGCACACTCTGAAATCTTAGTCAGGGCTGAAGATCAAGTGTGGCTCATCATGGGCTCAGTTTCCTAAGAAGTGTAATTAACTGTCCAGCAGGAAGACTGCAAAATGCCCCACAGAGTGCACAGTCCTAAGAACATAGTGTAGGATGTCACACCAAGCCATTTCAATCCATTGTTTCCCTGAGAGTTTTGACCAGACCTGTGACAGTAATCCTAGAAGCTGGAGCAATTGATGAGGGTATTTTATATTGTTTCATGCACTCACTAGAGTCTGAACCAGAGAACTGGTTTATATTTTCTCTAGAAGGGGAAAAAAAGAACAAGAAATACTAATTACTAGACAGATTAGACATCCCTAGATAACATTCATTAACAAATGATGACTTTATATAAAACCGATCCATTTAGGGAAAGCAGTTAAGTGTCTTGCAAATCTTGCAAAGTAGAATAGCAACTGGTCTTCTCTCAGCAAGATGAGAAGGAATAAAACTCTGCCAGTGCTTTTCTTAGTTTGCAGCAACGAGCTTGGTTTCTTGATGTTAAGAACTTATGAAATGAAAAGAAACCACTTAATCACTGGCAACATGTCTATTTATTATGCAGCATGTAGAAAACATCTGTGAATATTCTCATCATTGGCTTTGAAAATATCCATTATAAAGTAGGCTGCACAATTACCTCTTAAGGTGATAAAGTACTCAAGAACTCATATTATTCCTGGAAACTGCATCTGAAGAGTCTTTAGTTTTCCAGAAGGTTTTCTCCCGTCTCATAAAATTACTTTATTAGGAGATCAGTTAGTATTTATCAACTGTGTCCCATCATGATACCTTCAAGACTCATTTATTTGAAATCTAATGGCCACCATTATGCAATGTAATGAAAGTACACGGGTCACTGCAGTAGTAGACACTGAGTACAATACAATGCAAGTATCATTATACAATATTATTATGTAAATAAGTACTGTATAGTGCCTTTCAAATACACTTCAAAAGAAGTTGGAGGAAATCTTAAAAGCTGAAAAACTTGAGAAGAAAGTACAGGCAGGAATTTGAAATGTGGTACTCTCAAACATATGCATATGTCAGTGTCTCACAAAGGCACTATTGGGTTGTCTAGGTGATGTTCTAAAGAAAAAGACCAGGGAGGTAAGAGTTCCATATCGCAAGTAAGCATGATTATTTTTAAAAGACTACTGACTGATTCTAAGAGGATGTTCAGAGAAAACTTATTGAAGAATTGCAATGTGAAAGCTCTCCACAAAATAATTCTGTACAAACTGCAAGGTCAGAATACTTCTCAGCACTATTTTAGAGGACATGTTGTCCCCCGAGTGGAATTTAACTGAATGTAGTGTTACATTTCAAATTCCACAAGAATCTAATTAATGTGAGATAGTGTTCTGACAGCATATGTTTGATCTCAAATATTCAGCAGCTATTTTTACTCAGACCCACTGAAGAGTTGAAGTCAAAAACTGCCATTACATTCAAGTGATGTATAACTGCTCTCACCTAGCTACTTTCTTCAGTCAGTGCATGAGAGCTAAACCAATCATGTGCTGGCTGTTTGCTGTTGACATTTGGCAGTATTTGAGGGGAAAGTGTTGAAATTCTAAAGCTCAGAAGCGTTGACGTGAACCTCAGTGTGTGTTTTTGTACTTAAAAATTCTGAGAACTCACTTCTAGAAGGAAAACAGAATTGGATATATGTTCTGTTTTTCTGTAAGGTGGTAGATAACACATGGTACTATTGCTGCTTCAGCAACTGCCTATTGGGAAATCATAGAATCACAGAATGGCTTGGGTTAGAGGGGACCTTTGAAGGTCATATAGTTCCAGCTCTCACCAGACATCTCTCACCAGATCAGGTTGCTCATAGCCCATCCAACCTGACCTTTAACACCTCCAATGATATGGAATCCACAGGTTCTCCATTGTGTTCTTCACCTGTTCCAGTGTCTCACCACCTTCATCATAAAAAATTTCTTACATGTATCTAATCTAAATCTACCCTCTTTTAGTTTAAAACCATCACCCCTTGTCCTATTACCACGGGCCCTGGTAAAAAGTCTTTCTCCATCTTTCTTACAGGCTCTTTTTATGTATTGAGGGGCTGCNGGGGACCTTTGAAGGTCATATAGTTCCAGCTCTCACCAGACATCTCTCACCAGATCAGGTTGCTCATAGCCCATCCAACCTGACCTTTAACACCTCCAATGATATGGAATCCACAGGTTCTCCATTGTGTTCTTCACCTGTTCCAGTGTCTCACCACCTTCATCATAAAAAATTTCTTACATGTATCTAATCTAAATCTACCCTCTTTTAGTTTAAAACCATCACCCCTTGTCCTATTACCACGGGCCCTGGTAAAAAGTCTTTCTCCATCTTTCTTACAGGCTCTTTTTATGTATTGAGGGGCTGCAATAAAGTGTTCCCTGAGCCTTCTTTTCTCCAGGGTGAACAACCCCAACCCTCTCAGCTTTTCTTCATTAGGTGAGGTATTCCAGACCTCTGATCATTTCTGTGGCCCTCCTCTGAACATTCTTTAATAGGTCCATGTCTTTCTTGTGCTGGGGGCCAGTCAACAATAATAATAATATTGGCAATTAAAACTATTACTGTTTTATAAAATATACTTTTGTTATAATAATTGCAAACATTTTTAAAAACGTATTGATTTTTAACTACATCAATAGGCTGGTAACTCCCTGAATGCCAGATATTCTCTATATTCATCCTTTCTTCTACTGTCCACAAATTCCAAGCAATAAACAATAGGGAACAAAAGGCTTTATAGAATTTTTTTTTTTTTCCACAGTGTTCTGTGGTCCTTAGGCTGGAGTGCTGAAAGACACAAAACCGAAGTATATGCATGGAAAAGCTATGTTGACACTTTCAGTAAGAGCAGCAATTGGAATGGTGATTGTGGCTGGGAAGGGAACATTCATGGATTCACTTTCTAATATTCACGCTTAAATATGATACATCAATATTCAGTCTATTAATAAAAATGCTTTATGTTTACATTAAAAGCTTACTAAAATTATTTTTACAGCATCTTTTAGCTTACTGGAAGTGGTATTCTCTATATTGCACCATTTTACCACTGAAGTTTTCCCATTGTGATACTTAAGTATACCTGTTGGTTAAGATCTGGAGTTTTCTTAAAACGGACTTGGCTTATTCTTCAGCAAAAGGATGTGTTTGAGAATAAAGGAAAAATTTTATTAATTAGATCTAATATTATCCCTTCATTTAATTCATCTGCATGGCATATGTCTTCAGTCTTTTTTATAAACAGAAACTTTTAAACATTTTTTTTAAAGCAGATTATTTTTTTGAAAAGCATTGTCTTTGGACAAGAGGAGGTTGACAGTATTTGTGACAAATGAACCTTTTTTAAGCCTAGGATCATCTGAGGATGACAAACTCTGTACACATATCTGGTTCTTATCAGCACGTTATACATGTCAGCAGTAGTTGACCAACACACAGTAGTTCTCTTTTGTTACCTACTGAGGTTTCAGTGTGCATTTATTTCAGATTGGGGGGGGGGGGGGGG
>VXBL01001839.1:1261979-1308561 GCA_013400195.1 Aramus guarauna
AACCCTTATTATTTTCATGAAATTAAACTGAGAACATGCCAGTTTTTATATTGAAAGGTCAGACTTCTGATTTTGCATCAGTGTCATGTAAGAAATGTCCTGCTCCTCAAAGTCTTCCCTGAAAATTATGTACTAAATGATCAAGAATCTGCTTCCCAGGAGTATCTGAGGTAAAAATGCACTCAAGCAAAAAATAAATGTGTTGCTTCTGCTTTAAGCATTGAAGATGAAATATTGAAGATTTGCATGCTTGAAAACCCAATAATTTCTTTCAGTTATATTAGTAGACCTAATAAAACATCTCTTTTTACAAACCCTGCTTCTCTTATAGTATTATTCTTATGCTTGCAGAGGAACAAAATAAGTAAATTGAAATAAGAACCTGTCAAATTACAAGTATAGTCATAGTCTCACTAGAGTCTGAACTGGTACATGCACTCATGCTTTCCTACTGTACAGCTGAAATAAGCTGCCGATGTGGCCTGTAGTGCTGGAGTACTTATTTCACTACAGTGGCACATACTGAAAATGAGAAAAACTGTTAAGGAAAACCCTCATCTTGAAAATGCAGACCTATTTAATTGGACATTTACAAGAATAGACTATATTCTTTTTCTTTTTTCCATTTAAAAGCAAGTTTGGGAAAATATCTTCTGTGGTTTTTTTCCCATCTTTCAATGAAATCCTCATTTCCACTGTGAGTCTTCCAGCTGCAGAATGGTGCAGAGCATCAGAATAAAATTGAAGCATCATGATAATCATGAAACCATAAAGTCACTGAGCCGCTCGTTTATCATGAGACCTGTTACATCTCAACACAATTCCTCAACAGTTCGGAGTTCTCCTTTCAGACAAGAAAACAAAACAAGGTGTGGAGCAGAGCTGAATTCAGTCCCTGAATCTGTCATATCCATCTCTGAGACTCTGCTGTCAAGTTCAGTGCAAATGAAAAGGGCCAGAGCCTGAGCTGACAGGAGTCAGCAAGAGTTCTGCCAAATGTAAATGTACGGTGCTGCATTACAATAGCTAAGAAAGCTTTTTGAAATGAGTTTAAATATCAGTCTGATTTTGGGACAAGGCAGAGTGAGAAGCATTTGACTTCATCCCAAGCACAATGGTGTGCACAACTGTGTATTATTTCTGAGTTCAGACTGGTACATCTTAATCATTTTACTCTGCTCAAAATGGGCAGTATTTGTCTTCAAAAAATTATGCAGACAAATGACATGAATATCTGATCTGGAAATTGTGCCCAGATGGCACACATCCATGTGGCCACTGTTTGACCAGACCAGCCATTTTATTAAAAGGAATTCCAGATAGTATATCTCATGTTCTTCTCACATCTTGCTCATGGTGATTTAGCACAATAGCAAACAAGAACTAAGAAAACAAGGAATTGGGAGAAGAGAGACAGGAGGCACTACAATGACCAGATACTTCCTCTAGACTGTACCTTTGTCTGCACATGCCTCTGTTCATGCTGTCCGTGGTGACATCCAGCCTCCCTTCCCTCTTTCCAGAAGGGAGGAAAGTATAAAGAAAACGTTTGTGGGAAATTTTTCCCCCAGCTTGCTGCTAATATGCTGGTGACACTCTGATTTTGCTGTTGAGCTAGGTGATACTGTTTTAAAACTTATCATCTACATTCTTTCCTCATTTCAATTTTCTCTGGGCCCTTTGAGGCTGCTCACTAGGGCCATCTTTGTGGTGATACTGTAAGGTGGAGCACACTGTCTCTGCCACACTGTACTGTCTTAGGGCAGATCAGAGTGCCCCACGTGCTCAGAATGCTACACCATAGATACCGGGAAGCCTTTCATAGTCCACAAGTGGTCACTGAGCACCTCCTCATGCTTCCCAGCGCATCCTGGGACATGTCCTGCACCCTGCTCTGTGCCCTGGCCACTACTTGGTTGAGTGGGGCATGCTACGCAGTGTGATGGTAGACCTACAAGAAGCAAGCAACTTCTTGTTTCCAGTGACCAGTAAAAACTTTCTGCTTCTCAAGATGGGTTATTTATAGGAGTCAACAGTTTGAACTGACACCATAATCTGCAGATTTTCAGTACTGAGCAGTCTTTGCCTCTCTCTTCAGGGTATTTAAGGCTGTACTGGCAACTGCAAGAGGGTACAAGAAGTAGCTGTCCTGTGATCTAGCTGTCCTGGTGCATGAAGCTTGCTCCGCTGCTCCAAGGTTGTAGGGCCAAGTAACATTGCTGTGTATTTTCTGTCCATCTTCCAATGTAGGAGTTATTTGGGCCATGGATTTTATTTATTTATTTATTTATTTATTTTAAAGGTAAGCAAGAGGGTAGCAACCCTTCAGGCAAGTAGTGTCCAATGTAACAAAACAAAACACCCCGCTCCACCCTTCCACATCCACTAAAACCCCCCAGAACTTTAACATGCTTCTCACAGCTGCTGAAGCAACTTGTCTGGGAAATTACGACCATACAAAAAAGACCATCTAGAGAAAGAGGTTTTCCAGATTCCTGCCTCTTGGGCTAGCTTCTGGGTACAACATGACACACTTTTCTTTTACTTTAAGCACTTCCAAATTTATTTTAACAAGCTGTTTTACCAGTGACAATGTTGCCGTCCACTCGGATTTGCTATGCACAATAAAATGCACAGCAACATCTGAAAACAGAGTAAGATTTGTAACTGCTGCCAGTATAGAAATTCCACAGGCTTCACTGCAACTCGTATGTCTTTTTTGTTGATGTTTTTTCTGTCCCTGGATGTGTGCATCAGAACTAATGACTGCAGCATCTCCAGCATGACTGAGAACTGTAAGCATTCACCTTTGTATCCATTGTGTTTTCTTTCTCTGAAATGATTTCAGCATCATTGGTTGATCATGGCATAAGCCCATTCCGATTGCATGAGGCTTTAACAAGATAGAATTTAAATTTTTCAAGTTCCAAAATTTGAGAGATGCAATTAACTGTTTAGAAAACATTTTTGAACTCATTTAAATTGTTCGGGGCAGGGGGGGAGAGCAAAAAGAAAATCTGCATATTTCTAGATATGTCCTGTAAAATGTCTTGTGCCCTGTTTTCATGCTCCCTTTTCCAAATAAATGTTTTAAACTTTCTACACCACAGTGGCTTGGAATCACTTGGCCAGTGAATGTTCAGCAAGTTCCCTTATATCTTTAATCATGCTTTGGGTCAGTAAGCTCTCCCATACAGGGAGGAGAACTCTAAACTCTTTGAGTCTGTCTCTGCCTTGTGGCCTGGAGTTGATGGGCTTGCAAGTAACTGCGAAGATTTGTATGGTTGAGAATATGATGAGACTGTTTTCTGTTTCTACGTCCACTCTGTAGGAAAATGCAAATTAGTTGAAACCCCAGTCTTTTCAGACCAGAAATTCTGTTTCAGTGCATTCCTCGTTTTAGAAATGCATGGAAAACTCTAAAATCATGGAAATGTTTCTTCTGAGATGGTAACAAAGTTGGAATCTCAATTTCAATCTCTGAAATAACATATTTTCTATTTTCACAGTTAAAATCTTCGTGTTTAAATTGAAATACTGAAATAAAATAAATCAATATCTGAATACATCCATTTTGTTCTTTCTGATCTTTGATTAAAACCAGACATTTTTTCCTCAATCATATCTTTAATCTCTGTAGTGGAAATTGTATGATTTCGGCAGCTATTTTGTATGGCATTAGGCACTATGAAAATCCAATTCCTTGTGTGGGATAATCACAGATACCACAGTAGTTGCACCTTAAAATGCCAAAGAACTAAAATATGGGAAAGATGAAACATTTTGCTGTGTTTCTTTGCTATATTCTGAGATTTAGTGAATGTGTTCATGGATTTAAAGTCCCATGAAAAGATAATGGCCATTGTTTCAAATCCAGTACTGTTGAAATCCTACTCCGAATAGCTATTATTTTAGGCTACATATCCTTTGAAAAGGTGCCAAAAGATGCCGGGAATTATGTTTTCTTCTTTCATGTAGAAAATTCTTGATCCTAATTTTTTGCTGGCTTCTCTCTATGCTCAGAAAGAAGACAATAACAAAAAACAGTGTTTCCCCCCCTTCAGTGAAATGTCTGCTTCAGGTCTAGTTTCTACAAACATTTCTTTGTGCTGGGTAACTCCTTATCTCATCAGGAATCCTGCAGAAATAGTGCAATTCCTGGTAACTCAGCTGGATTCTCAGAAATAGCACTTTGGGGTAGCTCCTGTATCCCACGCTGGATTTATGGCCATCCACAGTAGCCGCAGGTAGATTTCAAGCAGTAAAATAAACGAACCTGAGACTGTTCTCTGTGTGAAGGCAAATGGCACTGAATGGCTTGTGTCCATGTCTCTAAAGTTTGTTAGCTCCCAAACTGGGTGATCACATCAAAATTTCCTTTGGGAATTGGCCTCAGCCAGTGTTTATGCCCCAAGCAGTTCTAAGAATCATTTGGGTAAGTATAGCCTAAAGCTAACGCTGAAATTTAGCTATAGCTAAAAGCATGTAAAGGACTAACAATTTAACAGCAGAGTTGGTGGAGATCCATTGCCCTGGGGTATTCGCTGGCACTAGCTAAGGTGCTGGTGCACATGTGGGCAGGAGGATCTTCCCCAAAGCACATGTGGCCAACTGCCTTCCTCTCCCTTAGATGTATCTCTGATTATGCTGCTGCATGCGGTGCTAGCTGGCAGTAGCCTTGCTTTTGGATGGAAACTAATTACAAATGCTTTTCAAATCTTCTTATGCATAGCACTTTCATGATTGGCAGGAAGCAGGGCTGACTTACAGGGGTAAAAAGGAAACTGAGATTTTGTTTAATTTTGTTTGCAGTAGAAGTGTATGTCTTGTTCTGCAACAGTTGAAAATGGCACTAACTCAAGGGAACATGTAGTCAAATGATCACCTGGACCTCCGACACATGAGAAATGTCCATGTTGACTTCCTCCCATCCCCATCCTCAAAACCACTGCACCAGCCTGTGTGTGATAGAATACACATTTCACCACAGCTCTGCTTGAAACTTTCATGTGTACAGAGAAGAGAGAGGTGATTAGTGTGTACTTTGCTGAGTGTGCAGCCAGATGTCTTCTGGACACACACTGATTTGGGGTGTATGTCATACTTCATTGATAAGACAGTCTGAGTTGTGATGCTTCCTCTTTACGCCTCTAGTTTACACCAGTACCCACCTTTGCCTAGACTTCTTTTACTGTCTTAGCTGATGTTATGTGGCAATTCTTTCATGATACCTGCTTTTGTTTATGACTGATTATTCTTATTTTATGGGCATTTCCTTCATTGGCCCCAGATGAATAACTTGTCTGGCTTTTCCTCTTTCTGTCATTCTGTTAGTCATGGCATGGTTATTCCTGCTGCAGGCTGCAGTTATGTGATTAAAGGGTAATCACAGTGAAATCAAAGACCCAGCGAGGACTGGAGGAACAGTGACAGGCAGAGGAACCCCAATAACCCAACCAGTGGAAATGAACAACTCAGCTGCTCCCTAAGACCATCCAAGGTATAGAGGAAGGATTGTCCCTCATCAAGATAAGTCAGTGAGGAAGGACTAAAGTTGAGGAAAGGGATGTATCAAGGTAGATTGGGAAGGAACAAAAATGGAAAAAAAGAATGGAAAGGTGAAGAAGGCTCCAACTGAGTGTAAAAGTCAGCAGCTTGTCTGACCAAGCCCTGTGCTTGGTCAGCATAGCCTGTCCTCTATTCTACTTAAATCTGATTTCTAACTGCCTTCTGTGTGGTTATGCTCTCTGCTTAGAGTGTATTTGTGCGAATGCTAGCAAACCTCAACCCACACTAGCTGGTGAAGATGAGAGGACTGTGTGCCAGCAGCTGGAGTGAACCAAGAACCTCAGGGGCTCATGGGTGCTGGTGCCAGCAACTGGAGCAGGGCAGGGGCACTGGGGGCTGCTCCTGGAGCGACTGAGAAGGCCAACAGCAGCAGTGACCTATATATCGTGTATGCCATATTGCACTAGAAGACTACAATCCCAATCAGCAGGAGAGAGGGAGCAGAACTGGGCCACCGGTGCTGTTCGTGTCCATCTGAGAGCTGTGTGCATGCAGCTGGGTGCTGGGAAAGGCAGCATTTTCTCTCTGTGACGATGTGTGTGGCTGGATGGATGCGTGGTGTGAGCCCACACATGCGGCCACCAGGAGTGGGTGCTTAGACTGTCTACTGCC
This sequence comes from Aramus guarauna, assembly GCA_013400195.1. Taxonomy (NCBI): domain Eukaryota; kingdom Metazoa; phylum Chordata; class Aves; order Gruiformes; family Aramidae; genus Aramus; species Aramus guarauna. The sequence goes on from VXBL01001839.1 coordinate 1,268,160, forward strand.
TGTGCTGGGGACGGGGAACCACAGCAGCCTCACATCTGTGGGGCTGGGGCAGGAGGAGACCTCCTGGCTCCCAGTGCCCATCAGGCACACAAAGTTTTCCTCTCGCCAAAACCCATGAGCACGGTTAACTTTGATGGATTCCTTGCCGCTTTAGTAAATTACCTTCTGTCTGTCGTCACTCCTAACTCACTTTTACCTGCCGCTCTCTGTGTGGGGGAGTCAGTGATTTGTGACCTTCTTATTGCCCTGCTGAGGTCTCTAATCCTGTCTTTCAAATCGTTATCTAAACTACTTAATTTTCTGTCTGTTGTCCCTTCCTTAACTTTCCTCTTTTTTTTTTTTTTTTGAAGAAAACTGCTGATGTTAATCATACAAATAAATAATACATTTATTAAGGAAAAGAAAGTGAAGCAAGCCTCTGTTGAGGCTCCTGGGCTATACTCTGTATCTACAACATTTTCCTGGAACAATCTCATAATTATCTGTGATTTTTTTTTTTTTTATTATTATTTGTTTCAAATTCTCATTCAAATTTCTTAGTATCCCTTAGGTACTGTTGTACTTTTGAACTGAACACTGCAATGTATGGAAAGAATGCACTAAGTGTTTCTTGTAGACTATTACTTAACTTTTGAACAGCTGAGCTCCTTCCCAGCTGTTCAAAAGCCAAATTCTGGTCCCCCAGGAGCAGTAATGTGTACATTTCATCATAAATCAATTTAAATAGATTGCCTTTGATGGAATAACAATGTCTGAAGTGGCAAGTTAACACCTGAGAAGAATATCTATTGCGTTTAAGAAAAAGGTGAATCCTGCATACACATCAGCCTTGGTGAATGGATTTATTCACAGAAATAGCATGGCATAAAAATGAATAGTACAGGACTCATGACTAAGTGGTAAAAAAAGTGATCTGGATGTGTTCAAGAGAAACTTGCCTGTGATGAGAACTTTTTTCATGCTTGACCATTTAACCCAGATTCCATATATTCACAGGGAAATGCAAGACTGTTCAGCAAATTCATTGAAAGATGCGGGGGTCACATGGATTAAGTAAAGTGTGTCAGAATTCTGTGTAAAGTTCTAAATCAGATATCAAAAAACTTTATTTTCTGCCTAGGAGCTAAATTGCAGCATTTTGCTCCAGTGATTAGTTCCAGTGACTAGACACAAAGTTAGTTTCACCAAGCTTGGACTACAAGGGCCTGAAGGGAAGAGACAGAAGGGCTTGAAACCCTGCTGGATCTGTGGGAGAATAAGTAATTGTAAGAGTCTGGGGCTGCACACCAGGAATTTAATTGAATGCATCAATTTATCTCAGACAGGATAATAGGGGTCCATAAGAAGATAACACCTTTCAGATACACCTGTCAGAATTTCTAGAACAGTAAAATTGCCCCAGGCCGTGATTTGCTCTGTATGGAGAAAGGTATATATAGGCTTTCTGTTGACTCTTTAAAGTGGTTTCAATATATCTGCTTTTATATCTTAGGAAATCCACCATGAGTGAAGCTATCAAAGTCAGAATCAAAAGCAATTAGCTGAGATACTGCATTTCAGCATGCTCATAAATCATGTCCGTATGCTTTGCAGGATGTTGATATTGTGACCCTTTTTTTTTTTTTTAAATCTTCTGCTCAGACTAATGCATAAATTTTGTTTATAATTTGAGAGTTGTTATTTACTTACTTTTATGTTCCCTGAAAGACTTGTTCCATATGTGATCACATTAAATAGTTTGATTTGCAAAATAAACAGCACAAAAAAGAGACAGAAGAGGAAGGTTGAAAATGGGAAGGAAAGGCAAAGGAGAGATTGGAAGGGACACAAACTTAAGAGGGGAGAAAGAAAACTAAAACTGAAGAAAAGAAAGAAATGAAGAAAGAGAAGATCAGATTCCTTAACAAGAGAGAAAGAAAAAGTCTCCAAGCAGAGTCGAAGCAGAGTCAAGGAATGAAGTCAGAGAGTTCAGGAAAAGCATGTGGGAAAAGTCTGAAAAGAAATGTAAAGGGACAGAAAATTACTAAAATCTTATTTAAAACTGCTTTCAGATGAAAGCTGTAAATGTGAGGTTTTGCACAAATTCAGCTGAGTGACTTCTAAAGCCAAAAGGGCTAGTTTCATAATCTTGATATCTTTAGTATAAATTGTTGTTTCCTGAATGAGTTCCTGGTTCAATACCTTTATGGAAAAACCCTCAAATAACTTAAAATATTTATAGAAGCTCCAACAAAAGTCTTGGCAATTTTTTTCCAGAAGTTTATTATACTTATTTTTACATCTATTTCAGTCTAAATTGATCTAACTTCAACTTTAGCTCAAAGTCCTATCAGGCAGATTGCAGAGCCCTCTGTCAAATTACTGTCCTTATGAGGTACTTAGGCTTGGATGAAGTAATTTCTGTGATAAGAAAAATGGCTGAAGATTTCTGAGTCTTGTTTTAAAGCATGTGACTACCTTCTTGCTCTGGCTTTCATTCTGCCTGTTTGTTAATACCCTTCTTCAAATGGACACAGTGGTCTGGTAGCATGCAGAGATGACAGTCTCTTGGGGTTTCTACTGAGCATCTCCCAGCTTACACACCTAAAGACAGCACTAATATTTTGGCCAAGGATTTAGGTGCAGCCCAAATGCTGTTGGAGACAGTCTTGGGTCTAGGATTTGGGTTACAAGCTTGGGTTACTGCAGCAATGGCTGCTAGCATGGCTATTGACTGAGCAAGTTAAGGGAGAGGCAGTTCATGTTCATTTACATGTATACCTGTATATAATGCTGCCTTCCCAAGTCCTTCACCTAGATATCCATTCTAAGGTAGCAATGCCTGTCCTAGAAGTATGGCATCTAGACTTTATCCCTGAATAAATGCCTTTTTCATGTTTGTTGGTGTCAGGCTGACAAGTAATCTACAGCACTGTGTGGCATTGACACTATTCTCTTTGTCAATAAACTTTTGATCTCAGAATCAAATAGTCAAATTAGTTTGACCATAACATTTTTTTTTTTTCTCATAACCTGTTGGAAATCTTTCCTGTTACTTTCCTGTTACTGTTGTTCCCTGTTACTTAGCTGGTCTGGTTTCAGCCATTCATTTTATTTTGGTCAGCATTGACTGATAGCAGTACAAAAGATGTACAATTACCCAGTGAGCCTAGCTAGCCTCTAAAATGGATGTCTGAAACGTTGCATATCTCAAGCACTGTGGATTCTCCAGAAGGTTCAGAGACCTACTGAAGGTCCCTGTTCCTGGCTTAGAAAGCGCGCTGACTGTCACTTCAAAGCTCTTCATATTGGGTCTCATGCCCAGCCTTACTCATCATTGCTTTTGTATCCTACTGAGTTACTATTAAATTACTGTCTTTGTCTTCTAGCATTTTTGTCAGATGCAGAACAGAAATATGGAATATTTCTGTCTTTCTTTCATTTCACTGACAGTTCTATAATTTCTATTTGTTGTGGCCATTAACATTGACAGAGTTTCTTTTCTTTCTCTTAAACAAATGTCTTTTATTCTCTTTAGCCCCATTTGCCTTAGATTTTGTCTTTTCTGATTTTTTTTGTGCAAATTCACTACAGCTACAAATCTTGAATAGTTCTAATTTTCATTCCCAGCTAAGTAGATTAAGCAAACTGTTATCCTGTAAAGTCTGCATATGTTCACATCCTGATAGCCACCATTATCTTCTTTCTTCATCCTGATATATATCCTTAAGTATGTTTTTGCTGCAAAGAAGTGGGGTTTTTGTAGCAAGATTATAACTCCCTTGTCACTTTATAGAACCAGAGCCAATCTTTCAGCTGCATTTCATAGGAGAGTAAGGATGGCAAATTGCTAAGGTTTGTGAGCTGAACAGCAAAAAAACCCCAATGCCTATGAAAACAAAACTATGGATTAAGCATCCTTCTTCAGAGCAAAAGCATGGGGCAACTTTCAGGACAGAATAAGGAGAAACAGGAATAAGGAACTTTTGCAAGGAAACCTCTGACAGAAGTATCCATGTCTTGAAGAGGTGAACAAGAGTGTATCATTATTTTGTGGGCTCATGTGACAGCGGTCTTAGGCATATGCAGCCCCCAGGTGGATATGGGAGCTGTCCTTGTCCTCCCCCTGCCTTGAAAACACTGCGGTGTCAGGCTCCGTGAAATGGGTGTTTCAAGGCCGGTGTGGGAAGGGTGGGGGCAAGGGGGATAAGCTGCACTCTGCTTGTTGCTGCCAACTTGCTCCACTTGAAGGAGGGAAAAGTTGCTATGTGGGTTGGTTCTGGCTATAAGAAGAGTTGAAGGCAAGTCATTTGGAGAGCAAAGTCTCTGCTCATTCCCAGTGAGCAGGACAGGGAAAACTGCTCTTACTAGCATAAGCAAGGAAAACCCCAGGCTATTCTTAACTTCTGCTGGGAGATACAGAGGACGAGATGCACAAGAGGCTTAGAGTTTTTCTTTTCTTTCCAACATCATCATCACAGTCAGTTATTGTTCTAAACTATCATTTTACAGGGGAAACTTCTTAATGCTTCTATTAATTTTCTATTTATTTTGTGTTTTTGACCAAATAACCACAAAACCAACCCACAAATAAAGAGGTAGATTGGAAATGTAAGACTCCTGCTACCTGGTCTAGTTTATCTACAGAGTAATATTCCCATTAGTGAATCTCACAGGCAATTATAGAATGTAATTGTGCGGTTGAAGGAACCAAATACCTAGTACACAGAGAGGGAGTGAAAGTGCTATGCCTTGCAACCAAGCACTACCAGAGCTTAAGCCGTGTAAACTGTTCTATAACAAGTTATCATAAAAAAAGCAATTAGCATAATTTCTCATTCTCTTTAAAATGGAAAGACCTGTGTGACATTTACAGCGTGCCCAGTCAAACAGCTGTACTATAATGTCTCAGGAGGTGAAATAGGCGTCTTTTTATTAATTTACATTAAACATGTCAATTTCAATTTGGAATGGAAATCGGCTGTAATCCACATATGATACTCAAACATTTAGTGTTGTAGCAAATAACTAGGTTGATTTGGCATAGGATAAAAAGTGATTTCCAGCAGATTTGCTATAAAACCAAATTAATTTAATCTCATTATTGTTGCCAGAGTGCAGAAAAGTCTTCTTTTTACCTCTGAAACATGAAATAAGAGTGGATGAGATAAAAATTGCACTGACAGTGAGAAAAAAATGTGCTTTTACGATAAGAAGAGCATTACTGTTAGCAGTGCAGTGTTGTATGTCAGATGAAGCAATGGGTAGTTTCCAAAATGTAGTGTACCATTTGTGAGAAAGGGGATTAGCATAACCCATCTGGGAGAGGGGACAGAAGGAAAAGTAATTTGGAAAACAGTAGCATATGGTAAATGACCCCTGTTACAGCTCTCTGGATTTCACTGGGTTAGTTCTAACAATGAGTAGTCCTAAAATCCTAAGACCACTGAAGGCCCACGCTGCAGAAAACATGAGATGGACTTCATCTCCTTCCTCACATTCCCAAAGGACTGTTGAGTGACAGACTGAGATGGACCAGCCAGCCTTCGTGTCTGTGTAGTTCTTTTCACCTGCCCAAAGTGGAGTCTAAGCTCTCCCAGAACCAGAAATACTGATGCCAGGTATGAATTGTTTCTTGACATGTTTGCAAAGTGAATATAACGAGCAAGCTTCAACCCTGAATGGATAGGCAGGAAACAACTTCCAAATGTATACCACACCAAGTATGCATGGACATTAAAAGGCTGATAGAATAGATAGGGTGATGCTGTTGGTCATTTGGCTTTGACAAATAAGCAGTACATCCTTAAACAAAGATAGCTGCTGGCTAGGGCAAAGCACTCAGTCAAGGTCCACTAGAAACACAGCTATCTATCACTTGATAAGAAGGTCTTTATCACCTGATAAAGCTGATTAGGAACTCATCCGGCAAGGTTATAAAAGAGCTTCCTCCTCTTTTAGTAAACCTGTGGTCTGGAACAGCAGAAGAGTAGAGCTGATCAAAAGACTGTGGGAAGCCTTCCCCGGTGAAGTCTCTAGATCTCTAGAATGGGTAGAAAAGAGACAGGCAGAATGGTACAGGTGTGTTTAGCTTTTGTTTTGCTATTTGCTCCTTACTGTCTCTCTTAAGGAAAGAAAATTTTTTAGAAATTTGATGCAAAATATATTTATATAATGTGCTTTACCTCCTGCGTATCTTTGAGGAGATAACCTGTGAATCTACCATCCCTTGAGTCTCATGCCATGGATTCCCAAGTATCAGTACTGGCGCTTAGACATCCTATGGGACTCCAGTGATCAGGCAGAGAGAGCACCCACCTGTGCAAGCTCAGACATTTACATGTGGTTGTAAGGTCTGACTCCTCTAATAGTAAAAAGAAAAGAAAAAAAAATAAAAAAGCAAGATCTATTCTGTGAGAAGGTCCCCATCTTTTCAAAACATTGCACCTTTTCATACGCATTTCCAGCTGCTGTTTGCCTACAGTCTAACTCCCACCAGTGTCTTCTGTCTCCTTAGATAAGGAGAATGCAAAAGGATCTTTGGATTGGGGTTTAGACTCATTTGACTTCATTGGGAGGACGCACTTGCTCTTTAATTGGAAAGCATGCTTGGTTCTGGCTCCCCTTCTGACAGTCAGCTGACTATAAATACAGGGCCTCTTTCAGCTGGAAACCAGGAGCTGTTTCCCTGAAATGAGGATGGCTGCAGGAGTTTAAATTCCTTTGTGGAAACTGAATTGTTTCAGCCCAGATTCCACCTCATGTTAACAGCACTGAGAGCAAAATTAAAGTTTAGTTTAGATCACTAAGAGAGAAGCACTTGCAACTATCCTTGAATAATTTAGAGTAGAATGGACTATTTCAGTTGTAAGGGACCTACAACGATCATCTAGTCCAACTGCCTGAACAATTCAGGGCTGACCAAAAGTTAAAGCATGCTATTAAGGGCATTGTCCAAATGCCTCTTAAACACTGACAGGCTTGGTGCATCCATTACCTCTCCAGGAAGCCTGTTCCAGAGTTTGACCACCCTCTCAGTAAAGAAATGCTTCCTAATGTCCAGGGTAAACCTCCCCTGGTGCAGCTTTGAATGATAAAACACTGTGCTGAAACCATACCCGTAACTGGACAGCCTTGAAAGAGCAAAGCCAAAAATACTGCAGCAGCTGTCCTGTTGATCAGCTTGTACTTATTCAAAACTATGCAGATCTGACATTTAGTACAAAAATAACCATTTCCCAGCTCATTCATAATTACATGGGGGAGCTGGGTAAACTTTGCAATGCATGCTTGTAAATAAACCTCCTTACCCCTGGAGTGAAGCATTCCTAATAAGTAATTAATTGAAGATTAAGTTCTACATCCTGAAAATATTAGAGTTTTGCAGGAGCTGATCAGTTGGACAAAATGATCTTTAAAGGTTTCTTCCAACCCAAACCATTCTATGATTATCCATATCCTGGGTTACTTCCATGTTTGTCTCATTTGCTTAAGCAGTCACCATTTTGAATCCAGATCACATTATGTGTTCTGGGATCTTTTCTAACCTTATTATGCAATGGAAATTACCTTCTTGACTGCCACACAAAGAAAGATAAGTTGCATTTTTTGAGCAGATGCACTGAGCAAAAGTTGCAGGATCTCAGAATGGAAATATAGTCTTGTTATTGCAAATAGATTTTCTTTAACTTTGCTTTCCTTTGTGCAGGGGTATTTGTCAGTCACCAGGCATCTTGCTGCTTCTTTCTGCTTACTGCTCATAAATTTGCTTCTTGTATGCATTTTCTCTTTTGCAAATCTATTTCAAAATAACTATCTCCCAAACACAACTGTTTTATGTTACCTATACACCTGTAGTATGTATTGCCCTATCCATTGTTTCTGCTCTATTTCTCTGAAGAACCATGTTGGGCCATAGTTGAAAGAGGAGGGCAGGACTGCCAAGTACAGTGTTTTCCCTTTCATTTATCTGGTCAGAATTCCCTCTTAAAAATTTCTCTGCCCTATAAGGATCAGTTTGTACAAGAAAAGTACGAGCTGTGTGATCATGAAGACGCAACCATGTGCCCAGTGACCTCCCAGAGCTTGCTAGGAATGTCCTTCACAGGTGATAAAGGAACAGCCCTTTCCCTATTAGTAATGCCTGTGTGCTCCGATTTGTGCCCTTCTTCCAATTTTCTTCTTTTTTCAAAGTCCACATTAAAAACAGGGAAGGGGATGATCTAAGATCTTCCGCTCCTTTATTCAGACAACTATCCCTCAACTCAAAATATGTTTGTTCATGAGGTTGCAAAATCTACATCTGACAGCAGAACTCACAGCTGGTTACTACAAGTGAGGGACAGATCTTGTTGAAGTCAATAGGACTGTGGTATTCAGCATCTCAGTTTTTATGCACAAATGACTATAAACATCCTACTATTATATCCAAGAATTCTGATTTTTTTAATTTTTTTTTGTTTCTGTTTTTGTTTTTGTTTCAGAAGGTTGTCTGTTCCCAGCTCAGCTGAAGTTCAAAACAATTCATCTACTCCTTTTATAACTGTCAAGGGCCAGAAAGATAACTTTAACTCTGAGTTCCGGTAACTCAAGGACAATCATCAGCTGTTTCAAAGACTGTATGTGCATTTTTGTGTGTGTGACAGTGCAGAAAATGTTTCTATTCTGTCAATTCCAACACCATCTGCTTATCTGAAAAATATAAATCAGCCCTCAATGTATTAAGAAATGATGAAAAGACTTTGGGTAAAAAAGGTTAAATGATAGATTCAGAGTACAGTCAGATTGGAGTGTTTATTCTGTCCTAGTGTCTGAAGACTTAATCAAAGCTGATGTTACAATTTAAGTCCAATGTCAGTGCAATATATGGACTGGAATAATAAATGAAAAAAATATATATGTGTAATATTACATGACAGATATTCCACTTTGCTCTTAATAAGTAAGCTGTAGACATAGAGAACCCATTCATAATAGGTTCCAGATGTATACACATTTCTTAGCTTTTAATCTGGAAGACTGTTTCTGTTGTAAAGGATATGAAGACTGAAGCGTGTGTGTATCACAATGGAAGATAGCCATAACGAATAAGACAATGTAATTAAATGACAGCAATTATTACAGTGTAATCAGAAGGTCTATTCTTACTTGTATGAAATATTTATTTTGTGGAGAGCCATTTTATTGACCTTTTCCAATCCTTCCAGATTAAATTGTGTTACCGGGTATTTACCTCTGCTCATCAAAGGCATTATTCAAAACTATCTTATCTTCCCTCTGCAAAGCTCCTTCTGTCTTACCCTGAGTTGCCCCTTCATCCTGTTGTTGACTTAGAGATATTTCTTGCTTTGCATTTTTTTCACTTATCCCTAAAATCCACTTCCTTTTGTTTGTGGTTATGGCTGTCTCTCTTTTGTGCTGTTTCTTCAGGATTTCTGCCTTACTTCCACTCGCTTCACCTTTTCATTCTTATCTGATAATTTCAGTGGCCAGTTCTTGAATCAAACAATCAAAGCCTCTTTTGCTATCTGCCTAGATATTTCTATTTCTATTTGTTTGAAATTTCTTGAATGTCTTTTCTCTAAATGAATGCACTTATGAGTCCCAGCTTCCTGCTTACCCCAAATGTATTTCGTTGATGCATACTTCAGTCTCAGTTCAGCTAAGACTTTCTACAGCAGCATAAAGCCTCTATGGTGAAATATGGAGTGTGAGGTGTAGCAGTCCAGAGGAACCAGGAAACATTAAACTTAGGAACTGTGTTCCAGCTGCATGTGATGGATTCAGGGCTAGAGAAAGGTAGCACTTGTACTTTACAAGCACAAGCCCATGTCCTGAGTCCTTTCTCTCCTTCTGCATAGCGAGTGTGTGCACTGCTTTCAGACTTATTGCAGAGGTACAGAATAGCTGCGTGTACATGGACACCACGTCTGCTTGTGTTGAGTGTGCATGGAAGGGTTCCCTTGGATGTGAATTTCATGACTGTAGCCTCTTCATATGTCTCCATCTGCATGGGATCCAGAGTCTGTGTAAGCCTCCAAAGACGGCCTTCCTTTAAAGAAAGAAATGATGATGCCTATAACTATTTCCCTCAGAGTGCCACAAGAGTTGAAACATCTCCCAGGAGGCAGACTACCAGGATAAAATATATCTCTCTGAAAAAGTCAAACCCCACTCAGAACAGCCTATCTGCTGGCATAGATGAGGACGGGATCTGTTTTTCCTTTGAAAGCTCTTCTGGGAACACAACATTGTTGGGGACAGAAGTAACAAGATAAAGGAAGACTGCAACACACACTCCTCTGGGAGAGGAGATTTCTGGGTCCCTGTTCTTATTAAAATTTCTATCTCTTTATCCACTGACTGAGAAGAGAAATTCCCTTTACCTATCTTTTATAGACTGTGCTGTAAATCATCGTGCAGTTGGGCAGTCAGTGGAAGCCCTCTCTTTTGGGGCTTTCAATATGCTTGTGTCGCAGGCAGCTGGAGCAGCTGAGATTTCACAGTGTTGGCAAAGATTTTTCTCTCCTGTTGCAGCAGGACAGTGGCAAATCCAAAAGTTGAGCCTAAGGCTCTGCTGAATAAAAGGCCTCGTTAGTCCCACAGCTGATCACTTCTCTATATGACTGCCTGGCATATAGTGGTCTGGTCAATTCTGTCTACTTTCTGTTGGCTTTGAGTGTGGATGTTGGAAACACAAAGGCTTACAAATATTTCCAGATCCAAGTCAACAGCAGTAAACCTTCCATAAACCTGTTTACCCCGTTAAAAGGAGCTGTGCATCTTTCCAATCTACCGGAAAGCCACGTGCCCTTTTTCTCTGTGCATGTACAAAATGTTGCTCTGACCCTTAGATGTAGTCTTCCCACAAAATACTAGTACATGGCTAAGCTTGTCTGTTCACTGCAAAGCTTGTGCTTGGTGACTATCTGTCATCCCTCTCTCTTCCTGTGAGAAGTGGGAACTTAAAACACCTGCAGCTTAGTCCTTGTGCTCTGGTACCTGCAGCAGCCCAGAATATTCGCTGTCATTCACACTACCTCACTTTGCACTTTATTTGTCAGAATACACATACAAACTGCACATTGAACACACTTTTGGGAGAGGGGGAAATGGTAGAAAAAAAAGAAATCAAACTGAGCTGCAAAAGCTGTTTTTATTATGTCACTAGCAAAAGTTTATGGGAACAATGTGAGAGGAAGTGCATAACAAGTTTGTTTCCAAGATCCATTCATGCTGACAATTTTTTGGGCCTCAGAGAAAGAGCAGTCTAGCCTGTCCTTGAGTTGCAGCTGTAATCATAACTATAAGTAACTGTTTAAAAATAAATCCGGGGAAATCTCACATATTTGGAAAGGAAGGAAAATGCTCTTTTGCACTTTTGCCTTTCATGGGAGCAAAACTGAAATATGAACAAACAAGCAATATATAACACTTCATCATGTTGATCTGAAAATGTCTGAGTTCATGGGGATTCTGCATCACCCAAAAGAAAATCTGCTTCCACAGACAAGTTAAATCAAAGGAATACAAAACAGAAGATAAATAAACAGAGCATTCTCACCAAGATCTCCAAGTGTCCAAGGGAGATGGATGCAATTCTGCACTAAGAAGAATGAATGAAAAAATCAAGGGGCATAAAGCAAGAAAACAGGTGTTCTGCAATAGCAAAGAGAAGGAATGAAATGTGTTTATAATTTGGCTTCTGAGCCAAGTCAGAAAGAGCTCCTGGCAGTGGTGCATATCAATACTGATGAGAGAACTTCAGAGGATATCTTAAAGAGCACAGCTCTTTTCAGAGAGGAAGAAAGGGTGACATTTTGAGTCATATAATCTAGATCACTGAGAAACCCATCCCTTTAATGTTTCCTCCTCTTAGTAAATAGTATTTATTAATAAATAACATTGGGACTGTGATTTCTGGTGCCTCTTAACTAGTTATAAAGGAAAAAACCCATAAGAAAATATGTGCATGATATTGATTTCTGTAAATAAGATGCTTTGACAGGTGTAAGGACTGACATAAATTTACACATGCTTCTATTTGGAGTTTTGTCTTTTAAGTGAAATGATGAAGTAGGATGCAAGATGAGGTTCCTATCTGACAGGCAATACAATGTGTAGGGTTTAATTTCCTATGAATACTTTTCATAGCTGTTTTATTTGAGTTGTTTATAAATTAATCAGATTTTAAATAAAGACTCTAGGCTTCAGGTACTTTATGTTCCCTTCTAAAGAGATTTCAGTAAAAGGTGTGGATCTCAAAAAAAAAAAAAAAAAAAAAAAAAAAAAAAAAAAAAAAAACCAAATGAAATTTCNTGAAACCAGCTGAAGTTTCCTATAATAGTTGCAATCCAAGGGAAACTGCTTTTCTCCTGTATTTACTCATCAACTTAACCTTCAATCCAAGTTGGCACCATACACAGGGTCTATGGAAGATGCCTTGTCTTTTTCTGTATTAGTTATCTATCTTGGTTGTCAACAGTGAAGAGAAAGCTGGACTCTTGGAAGTTCATGTTTGAAGGACAAGAGGTAGTGGATAAAACCTGGGACATAAGATTTTTTTTTTTCCTTTCCATGAAAGTGGGATGCTCCATCCTCGAGTCTATTAAAAATGTGATTGTAGAAGATCTTGGGCAACCTGATTTTACTAGACTCACTATGAGCAGGAGATTGGACTAAATGAGTAAGGTTCATTCCCTTACAACCTGCATAGTTCTGTAATTCCTGATGAATAGGTAAAGTATGAGAAAGTTACAATCATTTACCTGAATCAAGTGGTGGAACTGCTTGTTTAAGTATTCTTTAACATCTGAAAATGTCCTCTTTATTTATGTATTAAAGCTTTCTTTTGGAAATAGCAAGTCATTAATTGCATTATAGTGTAACTTTCCAGTGTAACAGAAGAGTCATTGACAGTTCCTTGTGACAGGGAACAGTAATTAAAACATTTGTTTTTCTAGTTAAAGAATCTGAGAGTCACTGTAATGACACTGGCAAAATGTCTGTCTAGCTCTGCATTGTCATGCTGAAAGTTGTAAATAACAAGAATATATGAGAACAGGACAAGTGCTTGCTGGAGGCTAGGAGAGTGTCATTGGTTGATTCAGAAGCATTGTTTTAGAAGGTTTTTTTTCTTGCATGTGTTCAGTCACTTTCTGAAGTCATGTAAAATTTTAGCATTCATAGTTTCCCAGGGTGAGAAGCTCACAGCTTATTGCACATTATGTGAAGAATCACCTCCTTTTGGCTGTTTTGGACATACTTTCTGAAATTTCACTTAATGGCATCTAGTTTTGGTACTGGAAGAGGCAGGGAACTCTTTACCTTTCCCATAGCATGTGTGGTTTTACAGATGTCTGGTTTTATTTTCCTTAGCAGTAGTCTTTGTTCCAGCCTAAGGTGTTCTATGCTATTCTTTTATATAAATATATATATGTGTGATGTCCTGGGAAAGGTGGTGGTCACAGCTGTGGGGTGGTATTGATGTCTACTCGGCAAAAGAAAAGCTGATGTGCGTAGACTTAATTCCCAGAAGTCAGCAACTGTCAATACTTGTACATTTGCATTTATTTTTTTGAAGCCTGGCAAGAGGTATTCCCCAGCCCATGAGCCTCCTAAACTTACTTCATTGAGAGAGTTCCTCTGTATTTGTACAATCTGCCATCTCTGAGGAAGCATTGAGTCCTGCATGTGAACTACCACAGTAGTGCTCTTTGTTCTACAGCACAAACCAAATTTTCCTGTAAACAAAACAAATGCCTGTTTATCATGAATTAAGGCATCAGAGTAAGAATGTAATCTATAGACTTAGCAAAAAAAAAATAAAAAATCAAAGTAAACATAAAATGAAGCTTTACTCCATGCTTACAAATAAGATACCTTTCTAGCATTTCTAGTGTCTCTCAAAGTCTTTGTCTCCTTTCTGCCTCCTTTGATCTGCATTTCCTTCTCTTTTTCTCCTCCTTTGGTACACGTTTCCCCCTCTCTTCTTTTCTCCTCCTGTGATGTGCCTTAACTTGGGTATCCCTCCACTCATGCAATGGGTAGTGATCACATGTAGACTAAATCTTAAATCTCTTACCCCCACTCCAGTGCTGTCCCTTTTATTTGTTACAAGAGACATTTTTTTCTAAATGTAGTTCTTTTGTTGCAGCCATACTTAGGGACTGGAACTCCAGTTCAGATTTTTCTTTTTATCCCTGCATGATGAATGGAAGCAGCTAAAACATAATAATGAGTTTTGTAAACAAAGGGCATGCCAAATCTATTGATCCATTAGAGCTTATACTGCAGTAAGCTAAAATGTGAAGTGCTATGACTCCTGAAATGAACAGAAGCTTTCTGAAAGTTTTTCTCCTCATAGCAAAATATAATTAATTCTGTAACAGTAGAGTACCTAGAAAATGTATGCCTTTCTCTGTAGATCATGTTTGGGTTTGGGTTTTATTTTGTTTGGCTTTTTAGGATTGGGTGCATGATTGAAAAGAATGTCCTTTGGCAGATAATGGTGAAATCTGGATTTTTAATTTTTTTTTTTTTGGTCATTGAGCAAAAATTCTGTGATTATCTTAAGGAGCAAAGGAAAGATAATTTCTTTTGTTGGCTAAAGCTCAACCAGGAAGTGCCACAGGACAAGATGGATGAGGGGAGCAGTAATGAGATACATAGCTGTTTATTTCTAGGTCACTTACTTGAATCTGATCCAGGTCAATACTGCCTGAAATTTCTTGCAAATTGATAGCTGCTTAGTTAAACATGAAATGAGTTGGCATTGCCCCTACTACATTATAATTTCTTTATCTTCCTTAATTTTTGAAGCTGAAATGACAGATATTGCACAAATAAAAGCAACTGCTGGTATAACTTTTGCTGCAGTTGGATGGGTGCCAATATTTTATCACAGAAGTAATTCTCTTAGATTGACCCTGCAGCCAGGTCCTAACTACCCCAGAGATGGGGATCTTCTAACTGTCTGGGTAAACAACTTCTAACCACAGAGTGAGACACGAGTTGATAGAAAATTCCTTTTTGGAAAGTGGATAGATAAGATAGTAGTTGCAAGTGTATTTTCAGGGTAGGTGCCATCTGGACCACCATTTCATATGAACCCTCTCAGGGGCACAAACCCTATGAATTCAAAGCTCTGCACCCTGTTTTCATAGCACAAAGCCTAGTTATTCTCAGAGCCCTCACTCCAATCTGTTTTCAAAACTTCAAGGTATGCAGCTGTTCTGTCTACTAAGAGTCTGGGCAGGGTTTCTTTCAAACCCTATTTGCATTCATCAAAGATTACCAATTTCGAATGAAATTTTGTTTCACTGGAAAATTTCTGACCAGCTGTTCTCCCAGCAACCTCTGTTTCTAATGCTGCCTGTACGAAGCTCTAATCTCTCTGAAACTGAAGATCCTAGATGATGGATGAATACAAAATAGTGGAACTAATATGGTGCATGCTAATCTTCTTGGCTCAAACACTTTAGTTTTTCATGTATCACATCCTCTAGCCATCATCTGATAACTGTCTATTTTTGCTAGCTATTTCAATTGTGAGCGCTTTCAGGCATGGATGTATGCCTCATTTTTCATGCTCAGCACTTTTTAAAACTCTGTAAAATAATAATTGTCCTTGTTACTCCCTTCCATGGAAGTCTTGTGACTAAAAGGAGAGAATGTTCTGCTCTAGCTTTGTGCTCCAACTCCAGTACCACTCTGTGCCTTTCATCCAGGCACATCCCCTTTACTCAGCCCTTACATAGTTTAGATTACAATAGAGGTAAGAGAAAGTTTATAGCAAATAATTAACGTCTAATGTGGAATTTACTTGTTCCTGATCTGATATGGGAGATTATTTTCTTTAAGGCCTTATTCAGATGCAATTAAGATTTATCAAGGTCCCCAGAGCTACCGTTTACTTTCCACTGGGATAAGAGTAGAGTTGATTTGCTGATGTCTTTGTGATGGAGTTCTTTCAGTGTACCAAAATTTTAAACAATAAGAGGGGATTATCAGTTTAGAAATGTTCTGCTAGCATAGTGTAGAAAAAACAGTGGTAGTCTCCTCTAAAGTATATCTAAAAAAAAGATCCAGAATCTGACATCTTTACAGCTGCTCAACCATGTTGATTGTATTATGTTTGCACATAATGTGCCAAATGTTTGTCCTTTCACAGGGCAAGCTATGCAAGCAAGCTCAGACACTAGCTTTGTGCTCTTGTTTCTCAGGTCACAATTGCAATTGATTCCCCAGAGGGAATTTAGGATGACTTAAATGTTTTTAGTACAGGTTTAACAGGGAGGATGGCGATTAAAGGTGATTTTGTATGTGCATTGAGAAAAATAAGTTTTGTTCTCAGTTTTTTACTTTCTCCAAGATCAGAAAAACTCTGAACTATTTCATTTAGTACAAACACAGCAGAAGTCTTAATTATGAAAGAAGACTGTAATGCACTACAAACCTCTGCATTAAAAAAAGTGGTTTATAGTTTGAATGTCCTGATTTTGGCTGGGATAGAGTTAATTAATCCCTAGTATCTGGTATAGTGTTGTGTTTTGGATTTAGGATGAGAATAATGTTGATAACACACGGATGTTTTAGTTGTTGCTGGGCACCGTTTACAATTATGTCAAGGACTTTTCAGCTTCCCAGGCCATGCCAGTGAGGAGGCAGGAGCCTTCTGCAGAGGTGCACAAGAAGCTGGGAGGAAGCACATCCAGGACAGCTGACCTCGACTGGCCAAAGGGATATTCTATGCCATGGGATGTCATGCTCCATATACAGGCTGGGGGGAACTGGCCAGGGAAGGCTGTGGCTCAGGAACCAGCTGGGCATTGGTCTGTGGGTGGTGAGCAATTGTGCTGTGCATCACTTATTTTGCATATTCTATTATTATTATTTTATCTTCTTTTGCTGCCCTGTTGGGCTGTCTTCATCTCAAGCCATGACGTTTTTTTCTCCATTCTCCTCCCCATCCCACTGGGGGTGGTGGGGAGGAGAGACTGAGCAGCTGCGTTATTCTTAGTTGCTGGCTGGGGTTAAACCATGACATTGAAGAATGTATAGGAACTTCAAAAACTGTGTGCACCAAGTCCTGTGGGCCAGGGTCCCAGCTGCTAGAAGAACATGCCTATACTGGGGACTATCACTGGGCACATAGGCTGGTGCAATACAGTTTATCTTCCCCAAGATTGTTCCAAGTCCCTGGAGCCAAACATATTTAAACTTTTAAGAAAGTGATGGCCAATGCTAGACACTCATGATCTGACAGAGACTATTACAGTGTTACTGCAATATTGCATACAGGACAACTTACAATACCCTGCAAGTCCTTTTCATAAAGAAATGGATTGGGCCATGAAGTGCAGAAGTGGTTGGAGGGGTATTTGTATCATAGTGAGGGCTCAATGCAGCTGTGAAAGATCTGATCCAAAATTTCTTTTTCTCCATTCAAAGAACTTCTTGAATAGGAATTTTCATGCTTCAGAATCCAGTAACCTGGCACTGAGAGCAGAAATGCTGCAGAGTCCTATCTTGCATGCAGGGCTTGCTATTGAGGAGAAACCACTATTCTGGGCAGAGAAGGCTGGGTTTGTATTCATTGGCAGAGTTAAGATGTACTTTATTGGTACTGCCAGGCTATTTGATCTTTGTACAAATGAAAGGAGAAAGGAGGGTGATGTCCTAGTTACAGTGAAGAGCCCATGGCATTTTTCAAGGCCTTGGTGTGTTTTTCAGGACTCAATCTCAATCATGCTCTAGCCCATCCTCACACAGTGAGGACCCTGTGGGCTAAGCTGTATATAAAGATGTTGAAGCTGAAGAAATTCAGATGTCACTTCTCTGGAGTGACTTCCATCATTCCATTAAAAGGCAGCTCATTAATAATCAAATTACTGGAAAAAATGAAAAGTCAGTGAAAAGTGAAAAAGTGAAAAGTCAGAAGAGGGCAAAGCAAATGTTGTTCACCTTTTATTTTTCTTGAAACTATAAGCTGTGCAATTTTTTTCTAAATTTATATGTGTTTCTTAAGCCAATATCAGAATATGGTCCTGTAGAGTACCAGACTAATTCAAATATAGGAGAGAAATTAAATTATTGCTCTCTTCCACCCTCTGTAAATAATTCTGAAACTTGCATCTATGTTCAAACATTTATTGAAAACACTACAGTATGCCCTTATTGATAAACACTCTGGTAAATTGTCCCATTGAAGTGGAGGACTTCACAGTGTGGCTGCAACCAAGTGCTTCTAAGTAACTCCAGTGAAATACAAGTCAAATCAGGAAAATAGATGCTTTAAACAAAACAAAAAATCCTATCTTCATCCTCATTTTCTTATTAGCAACTGACCATTACTTACTGTAACATCATATTTTGTTATGTTCCAAGAAGAAAATGTGCACATTTTCTGAAGAATAAAAAAGGGGAATTAATATGTTCGCAGAAGTATGTTGTTGAGATCAAAGACAAATGCTTCAAATTATATTACCTTTCCTCTTAACTTTATGAATAAACCATAAAAACAAGATGAGAGAGGATAACTCAATCGGCTGAAAATTGACTCCTTGAGAACAAAAGGAAAAGATGTCATAGTGCAATAGGCACTGCTCTTCTTCGAATATGAGTTGTTGCATTTATCAACTGAGCAATAACAAAACCGGAGCACAAAGAAGATGCAATTCTCATCATATTTGTAATGGGTGTAGTGTAAGTCATTAATACTTTCCTGCAAAAGAAATGCAGTAATTTTTCTAATGAGTTCTTGAAAGTGTGTTAACTGCATGGAGCTACTGTATGTCTTTTCCGTTGCTGCTGCTCTGCTATCCTGAGGCATTCACCTTCACAAGACAGACAGTAGGGAATCTTCAACAGCCAACCCATTATTTTCAGGAGAATCTCTTCCCCATTGCACAGCCAATTGCTGGAGGAAATAGGGAGCTGATGAATATAGGAGCCCGGTGGTGGGATACACATATACTTAGGATGGTGAGTGAATACCAAGGAGGAGGAAGGGGGTGAGAGGGGAAAAAACTCTTGTTACTGGGAATAAAAGAAGAAGGGGAGTTACTGTGAGGGGAGGAGAACAAATTTGATTGCATCTTTTTAATACAGTGAAACTTCATATCTTTTCCCTATGAAAAGAAAGAACAAACCCTCATTCTAGTAATGATTCACAGTGCATTAAAAAGAATATCTGATTATACATCTCCAAGACATTGAGCAGCTGTGCTCTTGGAATTATTTGAAAAGCTGAAAGGTATATCCAAATGGTCCTTTGTAACCAAGTAATGGTGCTATTTCTATTAAACACAATGTTCCATTCATATATGCTATTTAATTTTATGTTAAAAGTTTTGTACAGTCATGATGAAGAGCTTAGGCATTTGTCTAGAGAAGGAAGAAAGGACTTTGTAGCAGATGAAAAGACAATTGTAACAATGTGCGTATTACAGCTCTAAGAATAATTGATTATGCTGTAGCTCACACAGTGGAAGCAGAAATCTTAAAATACTTCCCATTGCAGTAAAAATAATAATAATAATTAAAAAACCCCCCTTCTTACCAGAATAGCAATCCCATAAGATTTTGTTCTGATTGAATTTTTCATCCTCACATTTTAGATTAAAATATTCAGTCCATCAGCACTACCAGTGCAGGTGGGGCACCTCAGAGAAGACAGTGAGGCCAAGAGATCACAGTGAAAGACAGACAGGGTGGTCAGTGGTGGTTTATGGCAGTGAGGGACTTTTGGAAATCAGTGGGGAGATGAGGGCTAAAGGTACAGAAGGGAAGAATCAGCTGTTTTCAGGGAAATCTCAAAAAGTTGGTTGCAGGTTTTCTTCTCATTGCTGCTTTTGCTTGATGGACTATTACTCTCCCTCGGTGCCTGCCTGTGAGAAGCCCTCCATGCCTCTTTTCAGCACCTGCTGCCATGGAGCAAAGCGAGGGGAGAGGCAAGGCTGTCCCTCACCAGGTGGAGGGCAGTGGGGCCAGGGGTGCCCAGGGCCCAGCCCCCCTTGCTGGGGAAGAGCAGCAGTGGGAAGGTCCCTGCAGACCTCCAGCCCTTCCCTTGGCAGTGGTGGGGGCAGCAAGCCTTGCAAGAAGCACTCACGCTGGGTGAATGTCTCTGCTGCTCCTGCCAGCCTCTGCCCACCCCTGGGACCACCCCAGTGTCTCCTGTGGAGCTGCCCCCACGCCCAGCCAGCAGCTGGCTCTGGGTCTGTTGAATTTTCACTTGTTGTTTTTTTTTTTCCTAAATAATTGAGTAACCATGGTCCAAATGTTACATTGACCAAAACACCCATGTGTAATTTGTCAATTTTGCTGCTGAACTTGATATTTTGAAATGGTTATTCCGTCTCTGATGGATTCTCAGTGTAGGGATAGGTCAGTTTGCTTTCTACACGTAACATGCCGGCTACTCTTTCAGCTAGCAAGACATCCTGTACCTATTTCAACCTAATGCATCATCTTCATTCAAAGAGCATCAACTTTTATTTATTTTATCTTGTAAAGCTAGAAAGTATTTTAAACTTTCCAGTTTACAATTTTCCCTCTCTCCAAGAGAAGCAAGAAAGAAATTCCCAAAGAGTTTTACCTTTATATTGACTTTCATTCCTCTTACTGATCTGCTGCTTACCATTAGTTTAAGAATATGAATATAATTTTGCTTGTATGGAATTGCTCTTACTCAAGTTCTTCCAATATTTACAGAAATGAATAAGTAACTTCCCAGTTACTTTTCTTTTAAACAGGAGGGAATATCTATCTTTTATAGCCATAGAAAATGTCAGCCTGTGAGATTAAATATCCCTGAAGAAGTATATGGCAGGTGAAAAGAGCACTTAAGTTTCCTGTTTTTCACTGTTGTGTTTTACATGCTAGTGCTCCAGCTTGCTTAAATCATTTTTTTCTTATTTTCTGAGGTGTTAAGACTCTGCATTGTCTGTGCTATTGAAAATACAAATGCTGTCTTAGGGGTCACAGTGAGGAGGAAGGGCATAGCTCCACTGACTTTTGAGCTGGGATTTTGCTCCCAGAGATTATTAGATATGTTAGTCTCACTGTCTGCAGTGCAGGATGCAATGCTTGCTACAATTACTTTTGAACAATGGGTAAGCTAAAAAGGCTGTCAGCTGTGGAGCTGGGAAGACAGGAAGGTAAACAATCTTGTGAGCTTTGGTTAAGGTCTGTGATAATGGACGGAATAAACTATGTGAATAGGAGGCTGGTAATGTTCTTTGTTTATATGTTGTCACAAATTCAGCGTTACAGTCTTGAAACGAACAGTGACTGCCCCAAAGGATGCCCAGCATGAGGACAGAGGGAGGTTCCTTTTGTTAAATACAATTTGTCCTTGAAGGAAACAGAGATGACCAGGTGGCTTTTGAGGAGAGACTTGAATTACATTTAGGAAAAAAGCTTACTAAATACAGTTTGGCAGATACCAGTGAATAAAGTAGCTATGCAGAAACTATGAATTCTACTCTGAAGACAGTTGTTTTTCACTGAATTTTTGAGAATCCAGAAAGTGCTTCTATAAGTTACCTATAAATGAGACTGCAGAGCTGAATCCAAATTAAAAACTTTCAATTGTATCAGCCAATGATGTACAAGGTGCATCATCAAACTCTTAGATATAAGGTTCTGTTGTTGGTATATTGGATAATCTCAAATATGTCCTTGATTTTCACACATACTGCAAAATGCATGGTAAGCGTGGCCATGATACTATCTTAAAAAGGATTTCCACATTTAATTTTACTACCATCAGTAATTTACTATTCTTACCCAGCTGAATACAAGAGTAAAATCAATACGAAGGAAAGTTCTTTAAATCCACACAACTTCATTTT
The DNA here is from genome assembly GCA_013400195.1 of Aramus guarauna. Lineage (NCBI taxonomy): Eukaryota > Metazoa > Chordata > Aves > Gruiformes > Aramidae > Aramus > Aramus guarauna. The sequence goes on from VXBL01001839.1 coordinate 1,289,993, forward strand.
TAAGATATTATAAATTTATATAAAGAATCAAATTAACTGGTGATTGAATTAAATGGAGTGCTTTGTTTGTATTCCTTATATTCTTCCACTGTGAAAGTCTGTGAATTTTAACTAGCTTATGAATTTTTTCTTTGATTAAAAGCAGTTATTAGGATGAGAATTTAATTTTGTGAGTGTCATTTCCATTGCTCATGAATAAGTACTATACGAATACTTAAGGTCAGAATAATTATGTTTTTAAGAGATAATTTATTGCCTTGATTATATTTTCTTATGGCTAATAAAGAATTTTTTTAAGTTGATTTTTTAAACATTTTAATTTCTGTGGCTGAATGTATTGACTAAACAATTTATAGTGGCATTATGTTGGCTAGTAATTAAAAAATACCTGGAAGCACTCTTCCACAGCTCAGCTATTTATGTCTCCTTTTATTCATTGCAAAAATATTGATCATGAACAGAGAGAGAAATGATTTTCTTGATATCAGATATGAAGCTTATATTATCTCCAGTAGTTTCATTTTCATGGTAATTTACAGTAATTTAGAGCCTTTGAATAACTTTGGGGAAAGTTTAATTCATAAATATTCATATCTGGATGAGTTTAGCAGAGCCAAAATTCTCAAATGATGAGCATTTACTCTCAAAAAAGCCATCTTCTTTCAGATGCCTCAGAATGATAGCAACCAAAATCACCATGAAACCATAAAATCTTTACTTTTTCAGAGTTCTGAACATAGGCACTTATTTACCTAGCAATGAATAAACTTTTAAAGCTTGAGAATTTTTGGTTTAACCTGAACAAACAAGAATTTGGTTGGTAGCTGAGATCAAGATCAGGTCCAGTAGTCAAGTGGATGAATGTTGGGAAGACCGTAGATCAGACCCCCTGCCCTACAGATTCACAGGATCCTCAAGTTTTCTGTGTCTGTTTTTAAGTCAGGATTTTTTTTTTTTTTTTACGTGGAAATAGCTTTTAGAGGATTGTAGACCCTAGGTGTATTAATTCTACCATCTTTTCTTTTGGGAGAAAAAGAACACAATTGTACTATTGGAAAAAAACAAGGAATAACTTTCAGAAGTTTCTGAAGGACTTTTCATGTTACTTCAGTTTACTTGCATAAGCTTCCTATATTGTAGTGTGATTTGTGTTACATATTTGCACTGTAAGCATAAGAACGACATGCAAGTATTATGTTTAGCAAACAGTAACTTGTGCACATGAATGCTGGGGTTAACATAAACCTAGTGACTATGCTTGAAAACTGGTCTGCAGCTTGCATTACCATCATTGCAGTGGGTGATTTCTGTTTTATTATATACTTATATATAGCAGGGATTTGTGAGGATGTGAAGTCATAAGTGACTTTCAGTGAGATTGTCCTGGAAAAAGTATGGAGGTTATACTGGGTACTGTTGAAAGGCATTTAAAGAATACTGCCATCATCAGGCACAGAAAACATGGCTTCACAAGGGGAAAGTCCTTGTGAATTTGATATCCTTCTATGATAAGCTCACCCACCCGGTGGATGAAGGGAGGGTAGTGGATGTAGGTTGTCTGGATTTTAGTAAGGCTTTCGATACTGTCCCTCACAGCATCCTTCCGGACAATTTGTCCAGCTGTGGGATGAGTGGGTTCATGGTGCTCTGGGTGAAGAACTGGCTAAAGGGCAGAGCTTAAAGGGTTGTTGTAGTGAATGGGGCTACATCTGGCTAGTGACCAGTCACCAGCGGTGTTCCTCAGGGTTCAATTCTAGGGCCAGTTTGTTCAATACATTTATCAATGATGTGGATGCAGGAGTCGAATGCACCATTAGTAAGTTTGCTGATTATACCAAACTCAGAGGTGCCACCAACCCTCTTGAGGGACAGGATGCCTTGCAGAGGGATCTAGATAGATTGGAGCACTTGGCAATGATTAATGGGATGAAATTTAACAAGTCAAAATGCCAGATCCTGCACCCAGGACAGAGTAACACCAGGCACAAGTATAGACTGGGAGAGGAGTGACTGGTAAGCAGCCCTGCACAAAGGGATCTGTGGGTGCTGGTCAACAGCAGGTTCAACGCGAGTCAGAAGTGTGCCCTGGCCATCGAGGGCAAACCAAATCCTGGGGTGCATCACACAGAGCATCACCAGCTGGCCAAAAGAGGGGATTATCCCACTGTACTCAGCGTTGGTGCAGCCTCACCTTGAGTACTGCGTGCAGTTCTGGGCCCCACAATTTAAGAAGCAAGGGAAGGTCCTGGAGTGTGTCCAGAGGAGGGCAACAAAGCTGGTGAAAGGGTTGGAAGGAATGTTCTGTGAGGTGTGGCTGACTTTGGGCTTTTCTGTCTTGGAGAAAAGGAGGCTGAGGGGTGACCTCATTGCTCTCTACAGCTTCCTGAGGAGGAGACATGGAGAGGGGGATTCTGGTCTCTTTTCCCTGGAATTCAGTGATAGGACACGTGGGAATGGCTCAAAGCTGTGCCATGGGAGGTTTAGACTGGACATCAGGAAGCATTTCTTTAATCAGAGGGTGGTCAAACTCTGGAACAGGCTTCCTGTAGAGGTGGTGGATGCCCCAAGCCTGTCAGAGTTTAAGAGGCATTTGGACAATGCCCTTAATAACATGCTTTAACTTTTGGTCAGCCCTGAATTGGTCAGGCAGTTGGACTAGATGGTCATTGTAGGTCCCTTGCAACTGAAATAGTCTATTCTATTGAAGATAAAAAGAAAGGTGTAATAGCTGGAATTCAGCTAAATGATCCAACCCTTTTTTAGGCCTTAACAGGAGCAAGAACTTTGCTTTTATGTCCAGCTGGATTGTTTGATCAAATTTTTAAGAATGGAATCATAAGACCTATGTACAAAATGTTGTGTAGAGAAGTGCAAACGTCCATACTGCACAAGATAGATATCATACCTACATTCATAAATTTTGTAAAAGAATACAAAAAAGATATTTTTGGCTGCTCATACACAGGGCTATCAAATTTGCACTGAAATCACAATTACTATTCTGTACAGACAGGCTTTTTACTTTTCTCAGATGACACGGTTCTCTAACTTCCATCTTTTTCTTTTTTTGGTGTTAAATTTTTCCTTTTCTTCTATGCGAAGAACCTTCCAGGGATAAAAGAAAATAAGTCATCATTTCTTCTTAAACTGTTAGTGTATTGATCCTTCCTGAAAGCCATCACAGGTAGTAGTTTTGGATGTGTTGTCTCTTATTGCTTTCTTACTCCATCCTTATCTTCAATTTGTCCTAATAGAATTGTACCAGGTACTTTTGCAGTGATTATTTTACCATAGAACAGAGCAAATAATTACAGTTTTTCTTGCAGAATTTACTGTGTAAGGAAATTACTACTACAGCCTGGCCCGGGGCTGGATGAATCAATGTAATAAGCTTCATCCACTGCTCTTTTCAGAAATCTTTCTTAGTTTGGCTGTCAACATTTTTTAATCAGAATATATTTCATAAATGGTAGATTATATGCACTGTCTGTACTTTTACTAAATGAATATGGCATAAAGCAGGCCTGGGTTACAAGCTGAAATTCAGTATCACCCAGCTAAAAGGAAGCAATTTTGCAAATAAATGCTTGGGGATTGCTGGTATGCGAGTTCAGACATCAAAGCTTTCAGTAAGACTTTGACACTGCCTCCGCTCTTGGGTGTAATTGCATCTTTCTTTGGCATTTTCCATTTTATCTTCTCAGGGGTATGCACCCAAGAGAAACACTGCTAACTCAATCTCAATGCCAGCTCAGTGTTTCTCACTGTAAGAAGCACCGGCTGGTCATTGCAGCAGAGCTGCAGGGCAAGAGAGGGAGAGGAGCTCAAGTTCAGCTGTGTTCGCAGCTCGCTGTGCTTTGCTGCTGACCAAGGAGGCTGACTGCCTCTGTGTCTTCAGACCTGTCCTCTGCAAGGGACCAAAACACAAAGCTCTCTGAGTGCGTCCCAAACTTCAGTCCATCCCCAAACCACAGTGGTACACCCGGTGAGGCCAGGAGGATGGCAGGTCCAGCTGGCTAAGGGCCAAGGGGATGCACCAGCTCTGCTGCTCATTCCAGAGCTACGTTGGCTCGTGCTGCACGGGGCGTTTCTGCGCTTCGTTAAATCTTCACGATAGGTTACAACTGGAGGCAGTCTGAAGTGGAGAGTAACACTGGGCTGAGTTTTGCCAGGTTGTTAATATTGTGTTACTTGACTCAGTTCAGATAGTTTGTATCTGTAATTAAACTTCCAGGTGTTGGTTTTTTTTTTCGCAAGTCAGATAAGCTAAAAAAAAAAAAAAAAAGGAATGAAAGTTTAATCACCACAAACAAGGGCATATTTACACTTTTTTCATTTTTTTTTTGTCCCTGGACAAAAACAAATGAAGCATCCACCACCAATGAAAGCTAAACAACCTCTCACAGCAATTAAAATTAATACTTTAGAAAAAGTCGTGCAATTCTGAGAATTTACACTGTGATAGCAGAAAAATGCCAACAAACTAGAAATACTCAAATATGCTAACAGCTGTTGAAACATACTGTCATGCACAATTTGCTTTCCTAAAGTGTTTAAGTAAATTGTTTTATGTACTTGTGAGACATGGTAGTTGTACATGGATCCAGCCTGTGGGACGTGAAAAACCTTTATTTGAAAGGTAATCCATCACATAAAGGTAATCTATCACATAAATATCAAACTTATTGTAGTTTATATTATTTATATTTATACCTGATGCTTTATACCTGAAAGAGAAAAGCACAGTTGCCTTGCTAAGGCAGTCTGATAGCATGAGATAATCACTTTTTTAAATAGTTTTTGAAATGTTGTTAGATCAATTTCTTTAGCTGTAAGTTTTGCTTTTTGGGAAAGGGACAAGGAATCATAAAATTTATCCAAATGTTCTCCTGGTGCGGAACATGGTGCAAAGGACTAGAATCTTAATCCTCAAACATATAACTGGATAGGTTATGTATGGATACAAGAAGGAAAATTCAAAATTTCAGGGTGAGATTGCAGAACTGATCACTTCCAAAGGACAGATAGATCCATGAGCAGCCTACTGTTTCTCAAACCTGTTTAACACAAACCTAATGTGAAGGGGAGATTTCTCGGGGGTGGGGGGTGGGGGAAGGCATGCAGCTTTCCTGTTTGTTCATTTTTTTTTTTGGTTTTGCTGTTTATGTTGAAAGCAGGAAGCCAGTTAAGGCTGGGTGTAATGGCTGGATCCAGGAACAATGAGGCTGAAGAGAAAAGCACAGTGGAAGACACTTTGCCTGAGGGGTCCACAGTTTGCCTGAATAATGTGTGGGTTGAATTTTCATGAAAACTAACAGGAATTTCTAATCTAATCCAAACTCCTGAACTGTCATTTTTTAAAAATATGTCAATATGTGCTTCTATAGACCCTTTATAGCCAATGAAGGACTGCCTTTGCTACCTGCTGGCAGCTGATGGTGGGCCTGAGGTTGGTTATGCCTACCCTGCAGGTCAATCACAGTATTTTAAAAGTGAAGCACAGGTCTCAGAGGAATACATGGATCTGCATTCAACAGAGCAGGGTACACTTTTAGCAAGCTGTCACTGTTCAGGCACATGAGAAAAACAGCAAGCCACTTTTGCCTTGTGGTGCCATTCAGCAGGAGTTAAAATACAGCTTTTGAGAATGTTGACAGTTGTTTAGAGACTATTTGTTGGCAGAACTATGATTACATGAAGTTACATAAACCCTAATTCTTGAAGATATGTACCATCAGTTGGGTAACAGTTTCTAAAGTGTCCATGTCCCAGTGGCTTTTAACAGGTCTTTTGCTCTTAAATCATCCATGTGCTTTTGAAAATATGACCACATGGTGCCTAAATATAACTGTAGGAGTTTAAATTTAGCTCCCCATCTTTTAATCATTTGCCTTCACTCTTTTAAGACTTTTCTGACTCTGCTTTCTCCTTTAGCTTGAAAGTGTAGATCCCTAGGACAAGCAGTTCACCAGTTCACCCCCCAGATACCTTCCCAGATTCACAGTGATAATTGTGCTTTTGTACTCAGCAGTTTCTGTCAAACAGATTGAGATATGGTATGCTTTTTCAAAGGCTGTTTAAATGCTTTGCAGTAAATTAATTGGTTTCTACTCTCCCAGCTCTTATATATATATATATATATACACACACATATATATATATATTCTCAATGGCTTTCCCAGTCATTTAAAAAGCCAGGGGGCATGTTGCTGGTAGGCTGCTGTGCAGAAGGAGCACAGGAATGGAAGATGGGAAGGACCTCTGTGTCAGTAGCTCCAGACCCCTGCCAACACCTTCTAAAGTCCCTCTAGAAAATTTTCAGGCTATAACCTAGAAGCTGGATAGATTTTCTTGTCCTTATTCCTTCTATTGGGAAGCTGTTACAAAATGCTGTATTTGAAAAGTTATCCTTTTAATTGCCAGTTTAAAATTATTTATGGCCAGTTGCTCAGCTGCCAATGTAGTTAATACACATTTGTAGTTGTATCGATTGCTATTTTAAACCACTTTTTCCCTGTCTGGTTTGTACCTGGACATGTTTACAGAGTAATTAAATGTTTTTGTTTTACTAGACTGAACAAGGTTCTCCTCCAGCTATTTTATAGCCTATTCCTGGGCCTATTGATTGATTATAAGCCTGTTCTTGGGATGCATAAACTATGTTTTTAAATACTTACGGCTGTAGAGGGCTTAGGACCCAAGCTGTCTGGCCAGCTGTGGTGCTGCCTAACTGTTGGGCTATCATGGGAAGCAGCCACTGCTTTTCTAAAGAGAGAAAGGGACCAGTTGTTTGAACAAAAAAACATAATCAGTGTCTAAAAGAATGGTTTTGAATACAGATTTTTCATAGACATCTGGGCATAGACAGTTAAATGGACAGGAGAACATGGGGGTGAATTTCAGGCACATGCATTCTTCCATTCATCATTTTCTACTGACTAATAGAAGCATCCCACAATTCAGCTGGCTGGATCTCAGAATCGCATGCAGCTCTCTACCTTTTGATGCACAGAGAGTTCAAGCATTTAATGTAGCCTTGTGAATTTGATTTATGGAGTTGGGCATCCAATTTTGTCATTGTATTGACTATTGAAATGTGTGAACTCCTATTATTGCCTTAGTGTGTGTGGGCCCATGCTCGATTATTTAATCCATGTTTGGTGAAGGCTAATCCCGCATGCTTCCAATTCTCTTTTTATTTGTATCTGAAGAACGTTTTGATTTTTTTTTCCCCTCTCCTCTTACTGTTTTTCTTTTTCTCATCTACTTGACTTAATTGGTGATCAACAGTGTTTATTATTTGTAAAGATTTCTATTACTCTTTTATTTCCCGGAACATTTCCTCAGGGGACAATCCATTTAGTTCAGTCTGTAGCCTTGCTTACAGACTGCAAGTGGAAAATGATAAATTAATTTGAAAAAAGGCAAGGAGGCTTAGCTTTTTGAATTTTATTATTTGATTGTATATCCCTGCACAAATTGCTCTGTTTCATGGGAAAATTCTCTCTCTAAACTGGTGGCAGTGATATTTGGGAAATAGGGGGTGTCATGAGACTGAATTAATGGTTATCCAAAAACTAGCTGAGAACTTGCAAATGCAAAGGACTATACATAATTACCAAATATTACTCCTGTGGGATAATCATGGCTAAAATTTGGTTTGCTTATAACAGAATTTGTTCATATATTTGTTGACATTTTTTTCTTAGTGTTCTGTGCCTTGCTTATGATGAAATTTCAATGAGATTTGTGTGGTTAATCCTGTTTAGAAAAACCCAGACTAATTTCGATCATGGTAGAAAGCACTGCAGCAGTCTCCTGGAAGGCTGCCCCTCCTAATTAGGTAGTGCTTATAATTTTGTGATTAAACAAATATCAGTTACAACATAAAGCAGTTTATTTTACAACTTTTGAAGTTTTTCTTCTATAATGCCTGGTTTAATACTGTGGATTGAAATGACATTAAGAAGAAAAGACTCACGTGGAAAACACATTCGAGCACATGAAAGGGCTTGAAGGGTCTATCACAACTGAGTTACAGGCTTTATGCATTCATAGGTCAAAACAGAATTACCTTGGATTTGCACCACAGTAATTCAGTGCGGGATTCATCTCATGACTGCCTTGAAACCAAGTACAAACTTATGTACTGTTCACAAAGCATTGCAGTGAACGAGAGGTTAATTAAATGGCAATGCGACAATAGTATGGAAAGATGAGAAAACTTGATTGCTGTTTGTTCCTGGTTATAACATTTAGTTGTCTAACAGTCGTTTAAGTAATAAAAATAACAAACCATTACCGTAAGAATGGACATCATTGGGTCAGTGCTGCTGATGGAAATGGATGATTTGTGTACCAACAAACTTCAGCAAACCCTGAAACAAATCATAACAGGAGAATTGACCTGTAGGTGGAAAGATTTAATTTACTTCCATTATGACCACAGATTTCCTATTCGGTGTGTGGAGGTTCAGTAGCTGCTGTTCAACAGCACTTTGCAATGGCAAAACGGTTCCTTTCGTACAGCAATTTAAAAGGTCATTGTGCATTACCCGTGTGTTCAAGCTGAGAGGCATCACTTGAACCCAGAGAAGTTTCCGTGAATCTAACCCGAAAGAGTCCATCTTGGTCTAGCCCTACCCCTGCAGAAAGTGTAATTCACAGGCATGTCTACTCTCTGCAGGGAAATGAGATGGCTTTTACTGGTTTGTCTGGTTCTTTTCACTGAGACAACCAGAAATGTCCCTGGATGAGACTTTTTATGGCACATGAACATAATGATGCTGCTTCCAGACTGGCGCCAGTGTTCCTGCACGACCCTGCATTGTGCTGTGGCGGATGTATTAGCTCAGTCCATTTCTTGTTCTCTATTCTCCATTGGTGCTGATCTTTGTGACACAGTTTGGATACTCTTTATGTTCATTCCTTTTATCTTTCTGCCATCTGCAAACAGCAGTAAAAGGAAGAAAACAACAAACATGGCATTATATTTTAGTACATATAAAATCTGCAAATTAAATATTTCCTAGAAAAGTAGGAATTTGAGATAAACTAGGTTCAGTGTAGAGTCTTTAATTGTACTGGAGACTGAGATCATTCATGCTTGAGATTATTTCAATATAATGAATTTAAGCATCAAAGTCTTACAATATCTAATACAATTCTTTGTCTCAGATGCATTCTATTTAGATTTATTTGCCATTGATGGGAGAAATTGCTTGCTCCCAACATGGTTTTCACTGTACTAGGGATTACATGGCTCTTTAGTGAGGCTGTGCAATAGTGAAAAAAAATTAGGATCTTTTTCATCATTGCCTAGTCCTCTTTAGAGCTTCTGCCTCTGACTGAAATACAGTGAGTATATCTGTACTTACTTGCAAAGACAGGCATGTTAAATGTGAAACATTTTGTTTCTGGCTGCTCCCATATTTTGGAGAAATCCTCTTGACCACTGGACTTTGCAAAGAACTGAGCATTGATCCTGCCACTGGTTTTAGTTCAGAAAATGCTTGCTGGGAGTGTCAAGAAATCAGATCTACAGACTAGTTGAAACATTGAGTGAATATTAATGAAAATATGTTTTATGGAGGCAATTTATTCTAGAAATGAGTGCACTGGAAATAAATTCTGAATAAAAAAATCAGTGCAAATGTAATTAATAGTCTATTATCTTACTACTGTAAAATAGTGACATATTTTTAAAAGAAATCCTAGAATGGTTTGGGTTGGAAGAGACCTTAAAGACCATGTAGTTCCAACTTCCCTGACATGGGAAGGGACACCCTCTACTAGACCAGGTTGCCCAAAGCCCCATCCAACCTGGCCTTGAACACTGCCAGGGGGAAGGGGCATCCACAACTTCTCTGGGCAACCTGTTCCAGTGCCTCACCACTCTCATAGAGAAGAATCTTTTTCCTAATATCTAATCTAAACATCCTCTCCTTAAGCTTAAGACCACTGCCCCTTGTCCTATCACTTCATGCCCTTGTAAATAGCCCCTCTCCAGCTTTCCTGTAGGCCCCCTTCAGGTAATGAAAGGCTGCAATAAGGTCTCCCTGGAGCCTTCTCTTCTCCAGGATGAACAAGCCCAACTCTCTCAGTCTGTCCTCATAGGANAAAATATACAAATAAATTACACAACTATAGATTTGACAAATCCATTGTTGAATCATGTTGCATGACTGGTCAAAGCCAAGTATGTCCTGGGAGACCAGGGATTAAAAAGAGGCTTAGCAGCAGACAGTGGCAGCATTAAATGAGCAATGCACCTAGAATGACAGTAGCAGTCTGGATCGCTCTTGTCCATGGGAGACAGTGGTCAGTGGCCATTTGGACAGGGATATCCTAGAAAGAGCAGCCAAAAGTCTTGAGATAAAAAATTCCAGAGTTCAAGTACATGTGCTATCAAAAAATATTTCATTTTGAGTTATTTAAGGTGACTGCCTAATAATTTTATTGGATGTCCTTTCTGCATTGTGGCATGAAAAACAGTAAATAACTGTGGCTTATTTGTGGTTTGTCCCTATGACATTCATGGTTTTATAGCCTTCTATCATGCCCTATGCCAGTTTTCTCCCTTCTGTAGGCTGTAGAAGCTGTCTTGAACTTCTACTCATCTGAGCAGTATCTCTATGTTTTGGATTTTTTTTTTCTGAAAAGCAGAAAAATTTCTGTGTAATAATTTATACAATGGCAAAATCAGTTTTCCTCTTTTCCTTTCCTAATAAATTTTGTTTGGCCCAGTGGCACTTTACACAGCAGTGATGCTTTCAGCCTGCATCCTGCAGGATTTCTTTCAGTGTGTAACTAATTTGGAGCTCACTGCTTCTTGGGTTTACCTAGCGTTGGCTTTCCACAGTTGTGTTTGTTTCAGTTCTTGACAATGAATTTATTCTGTCATTGCAATGCTCATATCAGAAGATCCTTTGATGAATTTTTGCAGTCAGCTTTCATTTTCACTACTCTGGATAGTTTGGGTATCATCAATAAGCTTTGCCACCTCACTATTCACTTCTAAATCACCTTTGAATGTGTTGAATGGTACCAGTGCTGACACAGAGCCCTTGTGGATCATGGCCATTGGCTTTCCTCCAGTGTGGAAACTCTCTGCTTATGTGTCCACTTTTGGATCTGTTTCAGCAGAGGTGTGACACTGCAGCAGTGCTTGTGCAGAGTCAGCCCACTGCTGGAGCTGCTGCCAGGAGCCAGCATAGCAGACATGACTTGAGGATGCAGGCAAAGTTGCAAATTATTTTAAAAAATACACTATTATATGAGACAATTGGTCACAGTTGTTTTGCAGGAAAAGCATTAGGGATATTGTAGTGTGGGCCTGAAGGAGCATGGAGAAATGTAGCAGTGTTGAGGGAAACCAGTAAACATCTGTGGAAGATTTCAGCAGAGATCGGTCGAGCTGAGCCTCCTAGTTTCCTTCCAGCCTGAATTATCCTACGACCCTGGAAACCTAGCAGTGATCTCTGTCGTCCAGCTTTGCCACTTCATCCAAATGTTTCTTCCTCCTGTGAGATGCTGGCATGAATCATAGAATCATAGAATAGTTTGAGTTGGAAGGGACCTTAGAGATCATCTAGTTCCAATCCCCTGCCATGGGCAGGGACACCCTCCGCTAGACCAGGTCACTCAACCTGCAGGCTCTTGTAGAGAGCCCCATGATATAGAGGAGTGGAAAACAGTATGTTAAAAATAAAAATCCTGGAGATCACCTTTTACTTGGCTAAGAAATTCTAAATGTCTTCATGCTGTGGTGTTGTTGCAAGCTCTCTGCTTGTTTCCAGAGTCAAAATCAATTTCTAATCTTTTACTCTTAGCATTAATGGTCACTATATTTTATGTGTTAAAGAGTTAGGTGATCTGACCTTTTCAAATTGGTTGGTCTTTTAATCAAAATTGTATTCACCTCCCCATGTTCAGCATTTCCACTTTATTACTCTTTGCTGCTGCCTCTGGAGACTGGTATGCTCTTTGTTATGCATTTGAGAGCTCAAAATACTTGACGTGAATACAGTAGTGCTCTGGTGGAAATCAGCCATTTTAAAAATCACCTCTTAGCTTAACTTAATTTCATGCTTCTTTAACTCTGTACTGTCAAATCTGCTTAATACCTGTACTTTAATTTTTCTCACATTTTTCTTCTAAATACATTTCTGCCAAATGTACGCTTGCCATTAAATTGATAACATATAGCGTAATCATAGCTTCTGAGAAGCAGTAAGAAAGATTGGCTTCCTGAAAAGGGTTATTATTTGCATATGGTTTGGATATATTAACATATATAACAAATTAATATAAATTTCAAAGAACCAGGGAATATAAACTTCACTGAAATTCATATGGATTTTCCTTCACTGTTTTTTAAATTATTTTATTATTGTTTCATCCTAGTCACTGGGTATTTTGCATGTGATGCTCAAGACAACATTGAAATAGTTAGAGTTGTCCAGATAAAGGTTTATGTAACTCCAGATGCTGTCTTAGTGGCCCACAGGAGGTTCTCAGAGGGGAGTATAAGACTAGGGCAAGTGTTTCACTAGGTTTCCTAGACACAAACTTCCAGTTTCAAGAGACCTGCAGTTCAAAGTTTGTTGGGCTTGGGATTTTGTTGTTTTGGGGGTTTGGTTGTGGGTTTTTGTGGTGGTGTGGTGGTGGGGTTGGTGGGGTTTTTTTGGTTTGTGTTTTGGTTTTTTTTGCTTGTTTGTTTGTTTTAACTCAGAGCTGGTATCTATAACTTTAAGTGTCCCTATATTTTTCTGTGATACTGTCATTTTTAAACCATCCACTTTTTAGAACCTGTGCAACCTATGGCAATATGTTACAGAGCTTACCATCCCATGGTGTGAAAAACTTTCTTTCCTTTTGATTGTTCTCAGCTGCTTCTTCATCATTGAAGTGCCTCCTAATTCCTGACATTTGGACAGTGAACAGTCATTTTCTTTTGCCTTCTCTAAGATGCTTGTGATTTCCTGAGCTCCTGTCACAGATTTCTTTCCCTCCTGTTTTCAGCGACTTAAGACTGCTGTGAGTTCATTGTCTTTAACAGAAAAAAAAGTAACAATTTACATTGGAAGGTTGCAGAGGAGTGGCAGGCTTCAGATGTAACTTGTACTTTTCCAATATCATAAGTCAAGTCAGTTCAAACAATGAGTTACATTCTGTTATTTACAGGCTTGCTGACCTCAGGGTCTGTGGTGGGCTATGAGAAATATCACAGTGGACATTGCTTTTGTAATCTGTATGTCGATGAATACCATTTCATGTAACAAGCTAATAGTGGCATTAGGTAAACAATTCCAAGAAACAATGGTTAGTCATTTCTGAGATGTCTGCTGGAATTTCTTTAGAAGCTTTACAGAAATTTGTAACTATATTGAGTGTTTGCACAAGAGTTATCTGTGTGATTTGGTTTAGACAGAAGAATATTACGTAAATAGCAGTATGACTGTGTACATGCACTTGTGAATTTGATGGATTGAATATGTGCTTCAGTAGGTACAGGGTCGTCCTCCAGAAAATCCAGATGCACTTTTGAACTTTTAGTTTGTAAGATACGGATAATTTTGGTTTGATTAGAAGTGGTAAGAACTTCAGGAGAATGGGCTTCATTCACCGCTTTAATTAACAAGAAGTGTTTTGTTGTGAGTGTGGCATTTGTGATATCAACTTTCAATTGTGATAACAGCACCAAAGTTGGGATAACACACACAACAGCCAACTTGCATCCATCCAGACCAGTACACCACAGATTATCTGTGGTACAACACCTCCTACTGAAAAATGGAATGGAAACATGCTAATTTACTGCTGGCTTCATACAGCAATCTTCTGGCTGAGTAAAACAATAACAATTTAAGGGCACACCAAAAATCTTTATAGCCTCAACTTTCCAACAGCTCTGCTTTAGGCGAGGTGGATGTCCACCCAGGCAAGGTTCTGCAGTACCACTGTGTTTCTCATTTGTTAACTTTCCTTCAAAGATTCGAAGTCCTGCAGCTTTTTTGAGCTTTTTCTTTTGCACAGATTTTTCGGTCTTCCAGTGCTCTATACCTTATGTAACCAATCCTAACTAACCAGCACAGCTTGAATTTCAAATATCAAATTGTGACTATCTGTGCTAAAATATTTATAAGATACCTTGCTGCAGAAGAGTAAACCCATTTGTAAAATGCTGTTGGCTGCAGTGATTATGGATGCAGTTTTCCAACCAAGTTCTAAAATCAGAGAAGAGCCTTGCACAACGACAAGAAACAAAAATAACCTGGAAGAAAACATGAGCTCAGGTATAGTGCCTACAAGAAGACAAGAGGTGATATTTAGTTAAGATATAGCTGCTGTGAGTTATTAATTTAGTTTTACTACAAAAAAATCATGGACAGTCTATAAAATTCTATACTGGCAAGGAAAAGCAACAGCAGAAGCACAGATTTAATCACCAGCTAAGTATTTGTTCAATCCCTGTCAAAGCAACAGATTTGGCCTGTTTTAATTAGGCACTGAGGGACTAAGGTTAAATCATTAGCTGTTTTTGGCTCATCAGAGTTGTTTGAAAATTGGTTTTTAAAGGCTGTGTGCTCTGCAGATAGAGGGAAAGTGTTCCACGCATTTTTATGATATGTTATTACTTGGATTCTGAAATTCAAGATAATATTTCATATTTATTGCAACAAATGTTGCCACAGTGAAGCAGTTATTGAAACTATAATTGACAATACAGTTCAGAAGTGTTTAAAATTGTTTACATTAACAGATGTTCATGCATATGCTGTTTATTTTAATAAAGAGAAAAACAGTATAACAGTTCTAGTGCTTTTATTAAATTAATTTTCAAGGTAGTGAATCTGAAGTGGTTATACGTACATGTGGACAAATGTACAGATGGTAAATGAGCCATCAGTCCATGCTTCGTTCATTCATAGGTACAACCACTGGGATTCCCTCCTGAGGCTGCCTGTTTCTCTCTGGCTTTAAACAGAGCCTCGGGTGAGTGACTCAGGTGTAGGCGTGACCTGCAGGTACCTGCAGCGTGCGATCCCAGGCATCTGTTCCGTGCATGCCCTTAGTGTCTCTCCTCCCTGAAGACTATTATCTTTGAAAGTTAAAGCTGCCCAACTCCTATTGTTGTTTTCCCAATAAGTTCAACTCCCTGTTCTGCACCCCATAGGGAACTGCAATTTCCCTTCAGGGTATTTTTCATTCTCCCTGTCCAAACTAACAATTCCTCAACCTTCACATTTAATTTGGAATTTTATTTTTTTTTTTTTTTTAAGAGAGAGAGAGATGGTCAGTGAGCTATCTGATCTCAGGACTATCCCACCAGTTTTAGGTTTCATTATTAGTGAATAACGTTTTGTCTAGCTCTTTCTGGATACAATTCTAGAGGGATTTTAAATCTTTAAACAGTTTCTTGTCAAGGAATAGTTTTATAATGATAGATAGGAATGATAGAGTTATTCTTTAGGAGCAAATACCCAAATTCTTGAACTACATTAAATCCAGAGAGGTTTTGTTTTGGTTTTGGTTTTGGTTTTGTTTTGTTTTATTTTTCATTTGTATTGAAAGTCTTACTTTGCTGTCTTTCCCACTGGTTGCTCTTGGAGCATAGTTTATTTTATTAATCTGATTAATTTGCTTTGCACATGTATGTTCAGGCTACTAGTCCTCATAATCTAGTTGTATTTTCTGAATTGCATGAAGTGATCCTCAACAAAAGCTGCAGTAGTGCTGGTACCTTAGCGCTGCCTGAAAATTTCTGGTTTTCTTATAGTAAGCTACCATACGTATTTGACATGGAGCTTCTGGAATTTTGTTGGGTGAGCTCCCTAGAATGTCAGTCTTTCCCAAATACTTGCAGCTTGTGCTGCACAGCACTGAGACTTTTGTCTGTCCTCCTCTTTTTTTCCTGATTAGATCTAACACAACACTTAGCACTTGGCCATATTAATAGCTCATTTGGAATCTATTGATTCCTCTGGAACTTTAAAGGCACAGGCAAGCATGTAGAAAAGTTGATTACAGAGGTCTTAATCTTTCTTTAAAAGGTATTAACCATACTCTGAATGCCTAGGCATACTGCCCTCTCAGCCTGTCATCCATAGGTTTTTAATATTTAGAAAGCAACATGTCTTTCTCTGCATGACTTGTAAAGATTAAGATCTCTAAGCATTGTAATATGGGGGAATACCTTAATTATATCAATGTATATAATATTATATATTATAAGTCTTTATATATTATAAGGACTGGCATTTGAAACCCACTTCTGTTTAACATGTAACTTAATGTTACCAGAAACTCTAAGTATTGGTAACCCTTTGTTGTTTTTCCTTCTTTTTTCTGTCCACTTAGCCATCTCCATACCAACCTGCATCATAGAATTATTTTGGTTGGAAAAGACCATTAAGATCATGAAGTCCAACCACTAAACCATGTCCCTAAGCACCACATCTACATGTCTTTTCAATACCTCCAGGGATGGTGACTCAACCACTTCCCTGGGCAGCCTGTTCCAGTGCTTGACAACCCTTTTGGTGAAGAAATTTTTCCTAATATCCAATCTAAACCTCCCCTGGCACAACTTGAGGCCATTTCCTCTTGTCCTATTGCTTCTTACTTGGGAGATAACCAACATCTACCCCCTTTCAGGTAGCTGTAGAGAGTGGTAATTGTAGGTAGTTGTAGGGAGCGACAAGGTCTCCCCTCAGCCTCCTTTTCCCCAGGCTAAACAGCCCCAGTTCCCTCAGCTGCTCCTCACAAGACTTGTGTGCTAGACCCTTCACCAGCTCTGTTGCCCTTCTTTGGACACGCTCCAGCACCTCAGTGTCTGTCTTGTAGTGAGGGGCCCAACACTGAACACAGGACCTGAGGTGCAGCCTCACCAGTGCTGAGTGCAGGGGGATGATCACTTCCCTAGTCCTGCTGGCCACACTACTTCTGACACAAGCCAGGATGCTGTTGGCCTTCTTGGCCACCTGGGCACACTGCTGGCTCATATTCAGCTGGCTGTTGACCAGCACCCCCAGGTCCTTTTCTGCCAGGCAGCTTTCCAGCCCCTCTTCCCCAAGCCTGTAGAGTTGCATGGGGTGGTTGTGACCCAAGTGCAGGACCTGGCACTGGGCCTTGTTGACTCTCATACAGTTGGCCTTGATCCATTGATCCAGCCTGTCCAGATCCCCCTGCAGATCCTTCCTACCCTCAAGCAGATCAACACTCCTGCCCAAATATGGGTTGTGGCTGAGATGAAGTTAATTTTCCCCACAGCAGACCTCGCAGTGCTGTGCTGTGTATCAGTAGCGCAAAAGGTGTTGATAACCAGTGTTTTGACTACTGCTGAGCAGTGCTGGCACAGCATCAGGGCTTCTCTCCAACATTTCTCCCCTCCTCACCAGTAGGCTGGGAATGGGCAAGATCTTGGGAGGGGACACAGCCAGGAGAGCTGACCCAAACTGACCAAAGAGATATTCTGTACCAGGCATTTGTTATTTATGAAATTTGTCTTCCAGAGCAACTGCTATGCTTACTGAAGCCTTGCTTCCCAGGAAGTGGCCGGACATCACCTGCTGATGGGAAGTAGAGAATAAACCTTTCATGTTTTTTTTTACCTTTGCTTCCACACATGGCCTTTTGCTTTATTAAACTACCTTTATCTTGACCCATGAGTTTTTTCCGTGTTATGTTTTCCCACTCCTCCCCTCTCCTACTGAGAAGGGTAGTGATAGAGCGGCTTGACGGGCACCTGACATCCAGTCAGGGTCAATCCACCACATGGGTGCAGAGATTACGTGAGCTGATGTGCTGTCCTGAACATTAATTGGCTCCCTGCACACAGGCCACAGAAGTGGCTGACAGGTTCACGATGTCCCTACCAAGTCAGTGCAGGGACCAAACTCCCCAAAAGGCTAGCCATCAGTTTCTCATGGGCAAACATGAAAAGATCCTATCAGAATTATTTGGTTGCTGCATTTCTGATGATTTATAACATCTTCCTGCACCTTCTTCACACTCTTGCCCATTTCAAAACAAACTGTTTTTCATGCTAGTTGACACTTGGGTACTCCTGCCATCCATGTGTACCAACATCTTAAAAAAAAAAGTTGGAACACTTTCTTCTGAGATGATTGAGATCATCTCACTCAAGAGTGAGATGACCTTGATCTTCTTTTAATATTTCTGAGGCCAGCTGCTTGCTTCATTTTTCTAGCTTGAGCCTTGTCTTTGTTATGCTTCTCTGATCATCACCAGGGCCGCCGCCTCCTGCTTTTCAGTAAGCCTTATGATCTGGTCTTTTTAAATTGCCTGCATGTTACCTTCTAAGTTTTTTTGCTCTATTTGTCTTACAAATAAGTCTTTACTCCCTAAGCAGGTGCATTTGCCCTTCTTAATCTCGTTGTATGAACAATCTGGGTTTGGTTGTTCCCAACAAGTTGAGACCATCTCTTGTGAGCAGAGTTTAAGAGATAAGTGCTCTGCTAGACCTAGCAATACTTACCGTTCTTCCCTCACTTTTATAGTTATTTGGCCCTGAAATTCTGTCATACCTGTCTATTTATATTTAC
>VXBL01001839.1:1308572-1407415 GCA_013400195.1 Aramus guarauna
TCTTCCTTTTTTTTTTTTTTTTTTTTTTTTTTTTTTTTTTTTTTTTGGCAAAGGCTATTTTTCATGGTCATCTTTTCTTAGTTTTAGCTTCTATCTTTAATCCCTAAATGTGTGTTATTAGTCAAGAGTTCACTGCTGTAAATCTTTCCCCAGACCATCAGGGCAGGGATAGCAGAAAGGGTCCTCTCTTGCACCTTATTTGTAAAGAAAAGGCCTCACCAAGGGCAAAACAGTGTTCCTCTTTAATGCCAAAAGTCTTTAACCCTTAATGCAGGTAGACACATTGCTGTCATCTCTGCAGCTACCCAAGGTCAGGACTACTAAGATGACAATAGCTTGCTGAGGCGTTTACCAATTTGAGTGGGTACAAGTATTAGCTGGCTCCAACTATTTACAGCACAGCTGGAAATGGCCTTTAAAACACCCAGTGGGAAAGATTTATTTTTCCATGATGGAGGTAGTATCTGTAGGTACAGTACCATCTGGATATTACTGTGTCATATTTACAGACTACATGCTACTGCTGGTTAATAAAAATATCAGTCTCCTGCTTTCAAGTCAATGAAGAATTAGCTAATGATTTCTTTTAATGGTCTTTCCTTACTTGAAAGCTGAACAAGGCACAGGAAGAAATATATCAAATTCCAAAATTAGATACCTAAATCTAACACCTAATAGCAGTTTTAGATTTTTGAAAGATATCAACATGTAAATACAGCTACTCAAGTCTTATTTCCAAATGATTAAATAATCTGGCATCTCTAGGTGGCAGTCCTGTGTTCATAATATTACTTTTCTATGAGATACAAATGCCTCCTTTTTTTTTTTTTTTCTTTTAATATTTCTGAGGCAGTAGAAGTGCTAACCAAAGGACTACAGCAGTTAAGAGGTTGTCTCTGTTTCCCACAACTGCCTCCTTTGCAGAAGGAGCAAATGTAACGAGTGGTGGCATTAGGTCTCTTCCTTGAATGAATGCTGTCCCTAACCTGCTGGCCCAGGTGACCCCATGGGCTGGATGGCCCTTGCTCATCTTCCACAAGGTACCCCACCTGTGAATGGCAGTTTTGCTCAAAGCTCACCTTCACTAACACTGTGGTATATTCATTGTCGAATGCATGCTCTGTGGGTAGGGGCTACCTGTATATTAACATTGAGGTAAGGTGATTCATTGCTGGAATTAAAAGACAACTAGGAAATAAAAACTGCAAGATTAATCTTCCAGAAGAAAAAGTTTTCACAGGTAGTGTACCAGACTGTTAACTCCTACTTAGAGCCAATTCTGTCCTGCTTCTTCATTGTTATGCTTGTATTGTGCCAAAGGCTTTTTTCTTTGGTGAACAGAAATATGTCAGGATATCTTCCTTTTCCATTTCTCTCACTGGCAGTCTCAGAGTCTTAAACACTGAGCTTTTGACAAATGGAGTTTTTAAACATTCATGGGAGGTGAACATTAAAAATATGAAACCATTTTTATTTCAGTTTTAAGGCTTTTACATAGCTCATTCTCCTTATTTAGTAATAGTACCTTTATGCTGGCCAGGAACTATAAGACAATCTGCAGTTTAGTACAAATAAGTATCAAGTATTCATCAGCAATATTTCTCGTGGTCCTGAACCAGTTGAGTTGGAATAATCTGAGCATATTTTTTTACACAATTCTATTTATATTCCACCTTTCATCTTGAATTTCCTACCTAATAAACCCCCCATTTTTGAAACAATGATGCAGGTCTACATGTTATGCATATGGTCACTTGCAGATTAATGAGATTTTAAATTACAATTGCTTGTTAAGAAGAGGGAAGGAAAATTAAATTATAATGAAAAAAAAGTTATATGTTTGAGGCTGTTTGCTAGTTCAGTTTCCCCAAAAGGCCTTTGAATACTTTGTAGACAAAGAGAACTATAGTATATAGGTATTATTTCTTTTTCAGTGGAAATATGCTACGTTTGTCTTTTTCGTAGAATATGTAAAACAAAAATTCTGGGAATGTAAGTCTTAAATATGTGATACATTTTTAACAGATGTAAAATATGGGCAGCTGTCACGTTTTCTGTGACTGAAAAAGGTAGTAAAGTTCACAGCATTCTCTGGAGCCTCGAAGGCCAATTGCTCTGCATGCAACAGAATGTAGATATTGCCATTATGACTGTAATAATATTGTTGATGGGAACTTAATGTGAACCAGAACCAAAGCAGAGTTTTAGCTCAGATATTTTGGCAGGAATTTTAATAATGAAAGTAAAACAATTAAGTCTCCAGACATATTCTCTGCTTTTACCCCTACAACTTGTGATTTATCTCCCCCCCTCCCTTTCCCTCACAGTAAATCTCCAGAACTCATCTTTGCTACTTGCCAGAATTTAAGGTAATTTTTACTGAATTTATGTTCATCATTAGGAGAGAAAAGACTGTCAGAGGTGAATTGTGGGCAAGATGTAGGAAGCAAAACCAAGAGCAGTTTGGTGCTAGCTTTTATAAACAACTTTTTTAGCCAAAGCTCATTAGCTTTCTTTTCCCCAGTCTCTCTCTGTGCCAAGGGAGCAAGCAAGTTTTATATAAAGATAGTTATGCCATTTCTGTGCTATTCAGGAGTCTCTGCATCAGAGAAAAGTCAAGGTGGCTTCACAAAGCCTCTGGGTCTCTTGAGTCTTTTTAGAAGGGGTTTTTTCCAAATCTTGAATCTTGCTCCATGTGGTGGGCCAAACACACCAGAGTTTAAAGGGATTCATCAAGTGATGGCAGCCGAAGTGATGGGAAAATGCACTGCAGAAGAGACATAGCTTGATTTATGGTTTTTTTTTTTTTTGTTTTTTTTTTTTTTGTACAAGATACAGTTTAGAGGAGTAACCTCTCCATTTTTAATAAATACTTTTTCATTCCTACTCCCACTAACATTTATGAGCACACAGGTAAGTAATAACAGAATAAAATCCTGAAGTGTTTTCCCCAGGACTGGCTACCGAGAAGTTTAGTTCTTGCTTCCAGTCACTTGCTGCTCAGTGGTATAACTTATTGCTTCTCAGGATCCTTCAAACAAGAACCAATCCTTTAAAAGCACTGAGGAAATTTATGATGAGTTAAATATATAGGGTTATTTTTTCACATTACTCAAAATTCTGCATATGATCTGATTTGTAGCATCTGTCATAGACTGCAGTATTTGAATAGTGCAATCAATGAAACCCAAAATAAATAGTTGAAATAATCAATCCCTGAAATAACAAAGACCTTAATCTGCAGCATCCGTAGGATTTATTTGCTGACCACAGTTCTTGGATTGGCATCATTTCAGGAAGACAAAAGGCAGCTCTTATGACATTTTCAAAGTGTTTGTTAAATAATAAATCCAAAATACAGCCTGCCAGATTTCTAGACTTGACAATCATTTAATAATAGTATTGTAACATGAATGCCAATGCAGAAGTACGCTGAATGTGCCCATCAGCTTACCACTATGGTAGGGTGGTGCCTATTTCTGTTAATGAATATTTAGATTTTTGTGAAAAACAAAGTTGGCACATCAAGCATCTGAGGTTTTAATAGCTTGTGAATGGTCAGGAATCTTGTTCTTTATCGTTTTCAGAGGTTCTGGGACAAAACCCTTTCAGAGTTTTTCATGATACCAAATGCATGTATGTCCACAGCAGTGGTGATCTACATCGATTTACTATACTTCTGTCAGAAACCAGCTGACACTCATTATTTCCTTGTCCTTCCCAGTTTTTCAGTTCTCCTTCCTGCCTTGGTTATATTCTGGGATGGCAGGACTAGGTCAGCACTGGAATTAAATAGCTAGTTTGGGAAGTTATATAGTCACTGTGGTTTATTTCTTATTCCAAGAGCAATTAAGTCTCTGCACTCCACAGAGGAAATAACATCCTATTGGCTTCTGCAGGAATGGCAATGACATGTCCATTACTGAGGTGTGATTTCCAGTTGGGGCTGGGCGTCCTGGTGGACACCATGTTGAACACAAGCCAGCAACGCACCATTGTGGCAAAGAAGGCGAATGGTATCCTGGGCTGCATTAGGAGAGTTGCCAGCAAGTCAAGGGAGGTGATACTTCTCCTCTACTCAACACTGGAGAGGTCACACCTGGAGTTCTGTGTCCAGTGCTGGGCTCCACAGCATAAGAGAGAACTGGACATACTGGAGAGTCCAACGAAGGGACACCAAGATGATGAAGGGACTGGAGCACCTCTCAGATGAGGAAAAGCTGAGAGAGCTGAAACTGTTTTGCCTAGGGAAGGGAAGGCTCAAGGGGATCTCATCGATGTACAGAAATACCTGAAGGGAGGACGCAAAGAAGCGAGACCCATGTGCTTTTCAATGGTGACCAGTGGCAGGGCCAGACGCAACAGGAACAAACTGAAACACAGGAGGTTGCCTCTGAACATTAGGAAACATTTTCTTACTGGGAGGGTGACTGAGCACTGGCACAGGTTGCCCAGGGAAGTTGTTGAACATATTCAAAAGCCATCTGGATGCAGTTCTGGGCACATGGCTCTAGGTGTCCCTGCTTGAGCAGGGGAGTTGGATCAGATGATCGCCAGAGGTTCCTTCCAACATCAACCATTCTGCAATTCTATGACTCTCACAGACGTTGCCACAGATCCACCATTCCCAGCATGGAGCCACCTTCATGAAAGCTTTTTGAAGGATCCGCACTCATCTAGTTGTTTTTCTGAGCAAACCATGACTATTCATCAGTTTTGAGGGTGTGGTAATGGAGATGGCATAAGCATTTTTTAAGGAAGCTATTTTAGTACAGCCTGTTTTCCTTGATTTTTACTAGGATTTTTGAAAACCTGTAAACATTGTCATGTAATTATGTTCTCAAGAAAGAAAATATGATAAAAAATGGGTAGGTTAGGCAACTTTCACAGGTTATGTATAAAGAACAGTCAGGTGAAAAAATTTGCTGCAGCAGCAAATTAGTGTGCTTAGTAATGTAACAAATTTATGCTAACAGGACCAAAAATCTACTCTTACACTGGTGAAAATAAAATGTTGAGTAAGAAAAAGTTCATGTTTCTCATTCTAAAACAGGTCATCAGCATTGTGCTTGCTCTTATTTTCTGTGTACCTAGACAAGAATGGGATATAAGATAAGATGCATCTATTTTGCTGATGCAAGATGGTGGTCAGTTCTTAACTCATGGTTGAGCCTGCCTTGCCATTACTGGATGAATATATGCTATAACACCTTGAGATGGCTTTGCCTAATGAAAAACTGTGAGCTGACTAGGTATTTTTCAACATCCTGTGTGTAATGAACTCATCAAACACTCCTGTCAAAGATAAGCAGTGTCAGCACAGCTTGGGGCATCTGTGGCTCCTGGAACTTATATCTGCTGATAAGTAATAAGTAATAATAAACAAGAAAGCCCTGAGAAATAAAATTAAGTTGTTCATTCATGGAGAAATTTATCCTTGTACAGCATCTTACTGAAAATTCATATTCAAATTACAACGTATCCGGGCAGCTTTCAGACCATTCCAGAATTCTGAGTTGATGAAATATTTTTTAAAGTAGTTACAGTTCTTTAACTTGTTCTTTGGATTTCCAGGGTAATTTTTTAAAAACCTTGTCAGTTCCACCTCTGTTGAATTTCAGAGGACTTTTGTATAAGAATAGCAGAATACAGAAGCCACATGTTAAGGGCCTAAGACATGTTTAATTACTTTGAACTTTTATGTGCAAGACATTTGCGTTAAAGTGCAAAGTTCTCTGAAGTCCTCAAAAGCATAATATTATTTACTTTTCTCTACTGTTACTGCCTGCTATTGCACCCATATTTTGATTCCATGTTATTTCTCTGTGCTGAAGATGCATATCCCAGGAGCTCTTTGTCTTGCTAAAGACCACCTATGGAGGCTATACGAATAGCCCAAATGTTGAAGAAATCACAGAATAAATAACTTGTGAAAATTATCAGGGTTCCTCTCCAGCCTTACACCTTCTAACACTAGGGTCAGAAATAAAATCCCTACCAAAATGTCATCTGGATATAGTGGGACAGTCACTAGGTCTGTGTGTTAGTCCTGCACATATTCCTTTCTATGTTCTAGTAAACACTTTTCTTAAATGTGAATATTTTGGAGAAACATTATATGAGAATATTTACCTACTTTTAACAAGTAATTTCAATGACAGATTTCTATTTCCCACTTTAGATCCCAAGTCCTTTTTCAAATATTCTGATCTAATAACACATTCATTACCACCATGGTGTTTAGTCTTCTGAAGTTAACAAGTTTCTTTTCACTACATTCCACTCAGATTTTTTTTTTATTAGATGAATAAAAAAGGCCTGATAAGATGTGTTACAAGCTTGATTTTTTTTCATTGCTTTCTAAAAAATATTTCCTTTTTTTTACATCCAAACTTTATGAACCTTATAAAAATAGTTTCTCTCAATAAGATGCATGAAATACATATATTTACTTCTTTTCCAAGTGTTCTCATTAGTTTGATCAGTGAATTGTCTTTCTTATTTGATAAAATATGGATTTTATTTTTTTTTTTCACACCTTGCAAGGGAAGAATGAGAAAGAGGAGTTTCCTTTCAAATCTTAGGTTGATTCTCAAATTTCAATATATTCTAAAACCCTACATGTCATTCACATAAGTCAAAGTGATCATAACAATAAAAACTTATTCATATGAAATCAAACTATAGATTTCAAAAAAGTCTGTTAAATGACTGGTCAAAATCCTCATCATATTTTTTTTTCCCCCATAAAGTTGTCCATTTTCACTTGCCCTATTTAAAATTATGTATGCTTCTATCAGAACAGAAAATGATAAGTCATTACTTGGTGGAAAATTTACCATATAAATGTCAACTTCATACTTCAGGCTTCTTTGAGTGTTATTTTACTTTCTGGAAAATATATTAGAAAAATTTAAGTCTTTACTATGTTTTGACCTGTGTGCATTTTCTATATGATAAGTTAGTGGAGTGTGGTTTTCAGCAAGACTATCCAGAAGATGATAACTTTCAGAACGAAGCAATGAAAAAATGGATTTGAAGAGAATGAGAGATATAAAAGAAGAGCTACAATTTCTTTTCATTTTTTGTCAGAAGTGAAAAGCTACTTCAGATAGAAATGGTACTTTCTTTCTTCAACCTTTTGTCTGTCAAGGCTGACCTAAAATGCAAAGTCACTGTATTCTACATCTCCATGTTTGTCCACTTCTGTAATCTCAGGCTATAGGTAAGCTTTGAAAAAAGTGTGGGGAAAAAAACAATGCATATTTTCTGCAACATTCCTGGAATGTTTCTGGATTTTTTTCTGGTTTTGTTCAATGACAATTTTGATTCCCATCTATGTCAAATGGCCTCTATTCCTTTCTTGGGTTTCAATCCATGTCTGAAGTGAGAACCAGGCTCTAAACAATTTTTCTAAATAAAATATAATGTTGTATAGTGAATAATTACAAGAACATAATTTACACTATTATATATTCGGATAGATAGCTTATTGTAGCACGATACTGAGACGTGATACTGAAAAAGAAACATCTTCAGTATCTTCATCTTAGTAGTTTCATTATTAGATACCCTACAAATAAGTTGAAGTCTTTCTGGTTTTGCTGTTTCCCGTCTTTCCAGCTCACACAAGATTCTGAAGGCAAGCAGGAATAAAATCAAAGAAAAGAATAGTGTGTAAATTTAATAAAAGCCAGTGGGAGTAGCTACCTAGTGGGACTGCCAGTCCAGAGACTTCCTCTTTTGAGGAAGAAATTCATTGGAATGAAGAAGACCTTCAGATCAAGAAAAATAAAAAATCAGAGACAAGGCTGAATTACTGTTTTTGCAAGTCATGAGAGCTGTCTTTAAGATAAAAAATACTTCTGGGTTTTTTGATTCTTGAAGTGATATATAAAATACAATAGTCAGATTAACCCTACAACTTCTGGGTTTAGATTGTCATATATATTTTTGAGCATCAGAAATTAATGATGATGGATATCTTGCCTCAGAATGTGTATATCTTAAAAAAATCAAGAGTTTGTAGTCAAAATGTCTTTGATATTTGAAAACACATTTAACTGAGAGTCCTGATCATGCTGTGTTGCTATCAAGACTAGCAGTGTCCTAAGACCAAGAATATATTATACATTTTGACATTTAATATTCATTTGTGGATATTGAATCAAGAATATGAAGCATAGTAGATAAAAATTATTTTATATAGTTATCAAAGAGCAGCATGATAATTCAGCTTTAGTAGCTGTGTATTAGAAGTTGACAAGCAGAATATTTTCTCTTCCAGCAACAAAGCATTTGGGCACAGCATGAAAGCAGTGCTCTCCAGACCTACCATTAATATTCTGCGTTCTTACACCTCCAAGGGATAATGACAACTTCAGTTATTTATCTGGATCAAAACCAGATGAATGAAAGCCAGCTGCAAAGCTTTTAAACTAAGGTGGTCTATTAAGGATCACATTTTACTTGCTGTTGCTATGAGAATGTCAGCAAAACTCCACAGCATACTGCAAATAAGCTCCTTAATCTCTCCCTAAGTCCTGCTATAGTGAAGTCTGCCATAGCATTTACAAAAGAGAAAAAAGTTTGTAGAGGGTAAATGGTACTTAAAGATATAATATAAACATATGTAAAATGAGAAAGAATTGTTTCTTTCACAGTTTGTGCATACATTCTACTCTTGTGCTTGTATTTTCTCTGTAGCTCATCTTTCTGCTTCTAAGGAGGGTGGGTTTTGCTGTACAAAAACCACGTTTATATTTTTTGGATCATTGCTAATGCATTTCAAAAAGAAAATACACTGTGTTGTCTCAAATATATTCCCTTTCTTCCTGCTTTCTAGAACTGTACCTCTACCTTTGTAATATGAAATACCTCCTTGACCCATATTGGAAAAGCTAATTTGTGAGGACAGCTGTGATGGCACTTCTCTTTCAGACAAATCCTGACTCTTTTTAAGCTGTTAAGATTGATGGAAAATCCACAAATTAAAAACCTCAAAAACTAACAGAATCTTCTGAGAGGTATCAGACAAGTGGTGCGTTTGATAAATAAACACAAAAATATTCTTTATTTCTTTACTGTTGAAAGCGAATAGGGATTTGATCTGAGGTGTAGTCCTGACAGTATTATTAAATTTCATTAATGCAACTGTTTGTATGAAAATATCTCTGCAGGTATTAAAAGGTTGTTGTCAACTGCTCTAAAAAAAAGCTTGAGTTTAATTTTTCTAGGAGAAAAATTTGCCTTACCATGCAAGAGGTGTCAGACAAGCAGTTAAAGGCAGCAAACCCCAACTAATAGCAGACTCTTTTTTTTTTTTTTTTTTTTTTTTTTTTTCTTTCTTTTTTTTTTTTGGGAAATTTTGNTTTCCTGACTTGTTTCTTGGGGAAATTTCTGGCTTTCTCAAGGAACAAAAATAGTGTTCTCTTAAGGAGCAAACTGCTGATGCTCAGATCAAGAAGTAGATGTTAAAATGAGACTTGGAGCAGCAAACACTTTCATGGACTAAATCACTACAGTTTTTAACAAACTGCATCAGGCTGACCTACAGATGATTTTATAGACAATAATGGCCAATATTTTCACACTGAATGAGGTAAATTGAGAAATCTTTCCAAGCCAAGCTAAAATCAAGGCAGCATTTTATTGCATTGCCTTGAAATTTATCAGAGTTTCAGTTCAAGGAGAGAAGATTAATTTTGTGTATGCATTATTTAGAGAGCGTGACCTTTCAAGCAGAAAATACTTTTATGTGAAAGCAATGATCTAGGAAGTAGGATTTTCTCATTGTTTTAATAGTAACTCAGAAAAAGTTAGAAAAGATCACTGATTTCTCTCTTCTAAACATGAAAACTTCAACCACAGCTTGAAGAAAAACAAAATTTACAATGTTGATACTTAACAGTGCCTGCATGTATAGTATATAGAAAAGGTCAAGGACTTAAAGATGGAATAAATTTAGACAAAGACCTTAGAAACAATTCAAAGATGACTCAGCCTCCTTTTTTTTTTTTTGTCAAACACATTTAGTGACATTTTTCTTAAAGCATCAAGCATTGATTGACTTGTTCCTTATAACCTCATTCTTGCACTAGTAATCTTGACTGTCAAACATGATAAGGAAGACCCTGCCTTTGAGCAGTTAGATGATGCCACACTTGTTCAGCAAGATAAGCTGCTCATGGAGGTCCAGCAGGCTGCTCTCAAAAAAACTTTTCAGCAGCTGTATTTGACCTGGATTTCATAGCCTCATGCTGGTAAATGCCATTCACCACTTTCATTATAATTTCTACCAAAAGCTAATGAAGGAACACCCTGGTGGAAAGCCAGTGGCTGTGAGGTGAGGATTGATTAAGGGTTAATGAGATGTATCCCCACTGTTGGCTCAGGGACAGTAGCCACCACAACCATTCACCATTTGGTTAATTTGCTGAAGTGCTCCCTGCATGCTTGTCATTACTGAGTGGAGGAAAGATAGACTGCAATTTAAGCAGTATCATTTCTATAATATTTCTGTGACTGGGTGTTTCAATTGAAAGTACCTTGGGCTCATTATTATTCTGAACACTCATGACTGATGTCCTTGTGAGTTTGCCCCTCAAAAAGCTGTCTTCATATTTTAAGGTACAAGAGTAAAATATGTCATTGGAAGAGGGAAGATGGTGTCTCAGATTTTTGTCAGAGGCTCTTGCTCACACCCTGGCTTTTGCACATCCTTGAGTATCTTTGGGAACTAGTCCGTAGTGCAATTCCTGGGTGTAAGTGACCCATCTTGCTTTTTAATTTTAAGACTGGGCTTAAAGGTTAAAGCACAATAGATTTGCTTATCCCCTTGTCTTTGTGGAAGAGACCTACTTCGGTACTGAAATGTATACGTAAGCTTTTTAAGGAGGCAACCAGCAGGGAGTTAGGGTGGGTAAGGTAACTCTTCTGAAATAAATCAATATTCCATTAACACAATGCAGATGTGCTTGGGCTAAAATGGCCAGCCAAAGTTACCAGAGCAGTGAGCAACCATACGCTAACTCTTTATCGTATATTGTTCTCTGTCTTTCCTACCTTTCATTTCCTCTTTACTGGAGTAGTACTTCTTGTATTTCATGTAAGATTGCATTGTTGAAAGTGGAAGATGTCCATTCTGGGCCCCTTCCTTAAGCATATCACTGCTTTGGTTCTTTGTCTTCAGTTATACATTCTTGTCTCTCAACTGAAGGCAAGATTTTGCCATCTCCTACCCCTTAAAAGCAGCATACAGAAAGTGGGCAACGTGCGACATGCACAGTGATTGCAGAAATTTCTGACAATAAACATGTTGTCTCCATGAAAAGGAATATCCTGTTGGTGAAACAAGCATCCCTTAAGTCCCCCTCCAAAATGATAACAGCAGTGATTTCTTGCTGCAGGATTCGGTGTAGTTAATTAAGAGCACTGCTGGGTCACCCTGTGTCTGTACTGTGCATGGACGTGCTCCTCTGCACGCTTTGTGGGACACAATGGTGCAATGATGCAACTCCATTTTTCATTCCAGAATCTATGAAATTCAGGTCTTGACTGAGGACTTCCCAGGCTGAAAGACAGAAAGCAAACTCGAAAGACCAGCTGGCCCACCTAGCAGTGCTTGCAGCCCTGTGCTTGATATGAAAGAGTAGGCTTAGCACAAGGTGCAAAGTAGGCTTGAGCATGGAGGAAAGGCAACCATTTCTTAAAGTTATAAATTTTTCCTCCTGTAGGAACTTCACAATAAATGCAGAAGTTCTCTTAAAAGAAGTAAAATGGCAAGTGCAGGAACAGTTTTCACGCATCCCCATTCAGTCAGTTTTGCTTTGAATTGGCATAATCAGTCCCAGATCATTCATTATTTTACAAGCTCTGAAGTTCAGAATATTTGCAACCAACAAAATCTTGTTCCACTTTTATTATGGTGGTTCTTCATAAACGAACCTAGTGTGGAGATTCAGCAGAGCTTTTCTCTCTCTCTTGTAAACTAGTCTGACCCTTTCCAGTGGGAGCCCGGCTGGAAGCCACGTCCCAAAGCACGTGAATATTTCACGTCAGGTTCCAGAGCACCGCATGGGCTGTAGCACCACAAGGCCCTCCAGGGTGATAATTTTTTCCCCTTCAGAAAACTCAGAGCTGCATATTCAAAAGAAATATTTGGCCCAGAAGACCACATTAAATTTAACCCAAAGCAAACCCTCTGAATCACACACAATGGAGATGAGAGGAGCCTCAAGAACAACGATCTGGATCTACTACTCTGCTCCTATAACACCAAACAAGTTAGTAATGCTGACATTGCCTATAGCATTAATGACAGTTTTGGGACACAGGGTAATTAAATCCTAACTACTGCTATAGTGTTTTTTACTACACTAATGCAAGAAAGCCTTGAAGGACTGTATTGAATTAGTGATAAATACTGTTGAGAAAACAGAAATAAAAGCAAGGAGATATGGAAAACCAGAGAGGACAGACTGAAATTTGGTCCGGTGACAGAATTATGGTAATTTGTAATGTTATATTTCATTTTGGATTTGGAATGCATTGTAGTTAATGGAATTTAAATATAAAAGTTGGAAACTGAAGTTCTTTCAAAATAAAGACCAAATATTTTATTTTTAAAATGCTGAAATAGGAACTGAGGTCCTGTTACGAACCCTTTATTGTCTATATTATTTTTATATATGTAAAAATAGATGTAATATATATCTAATATCTAAAATACATATATATTAATGGTATAGATTTTATTATCTACATTTTCACATATTTTTAAAATTAATTGACTTAAATGGATATAAGTTATCCAGTGGCAGGTAATTTCATCAAAACTCATGATTTCTTCTGTCTTCTGTGAACCTGTAGCATGAGGGGAAGCTAAAGGACAAATGTGAATTTCTAGCTGTGTCTGGCATTTAGTTGTCACTGGTTATTCATTCATTCAGCATCTGAGTGTCATAAGAATCATGAGAATTATCAAAAGTCTGGGTAAAATAGTGAAATAGCTTTTTTCCTTTGCACACACTAAATGGAAAAGGAGATGAAACAAATGAAGAATGTAAAGGAATCAAAGAGAGAGAGAATATGGAATATAAAAAAAAGAATATCAAATGAAATTGAAAGAAAGAAGCAGGAAATTGACTGAAGTGTGTTTGACCTCATCTAAGAAGTAGGGCTGCCGGCATGTGCTTGACATATGTGGATGACATTAGGACAGCTGTGGTGACATAGTCATGGTGTAGCTGCTTTGAACATGTGCATGCCCAGGCACTGATGGATCATTGAGAGGACGTCTGAGGGACAGATCTGTTAATAAGGATATCTGGATGGTCCATGAGGACATTTGTTGAACTATCTGGCAGAGTTGTATAAGCATATGTGGAGCTCTAAATAGCTCAGTTGCTTGCTCCAGGATTTGAACTCTTGTCATTTCCTACAATAATTGAGCTGGAAATCAGTGCTACTTGGTAGCACCTTTTCAAATAACTATTAAATTGGAGGTGAAGAATCAAGAATGAAGGAGGAGACACTGGAAATCTGCAGATTATGCTGGGGAAGGGAGCCTTTGACAAAATAGAGGGAAAGCTGGTAAATAAAAGTTCTTGGGAAAACCCCTGAGAAGTCACCTGGCAGGTCTCGTGGCTCTGTGGAGGAATTAATGACATGT
Source organism: Aramus guarauna (assembly GCA_013400195.1). Taxonomy (NCBI): domain Eukaryota; kingdom Metazoa; phylum Chordata; class Aves; order Gruiformes; family Aramidae; genus Aramus; species Aramus guarauna. The sequence goes on from VXBL01001839.1 coordinate 1,322,245, forward strand.
ATTTCAATCCTGAGAGAAGTTTCTCTAATCTAGTCTTAGAGGCATCCAGTGATGGAGCCTTCACAGCCACCTACATGATCTATTCTGATGCTTTACAAGTCTTTATGATAAAATCACAGTAATCTTCCTGACTGCAATTCATGCTCATTATCTCATGGAGAACAGATTATTCCCTCCTTCTTTGTAACAACCTTTTATGTTTTACAATATCCTCACTGTGTCATATTATCCCCCTAAAATTTTCTTCTTTAGGCTAAATGACCTAGGCTGATCCAAACTCTCCTCATGTGCACCTACTTTCCAATTACTTTCCCCTTTACTGTCTTAGTTATGCTATATTTTTCTAAAGAATCCCGTAACTCAGCTGCACAATTGCAGCTGAGACTTTCCAGTGCTGTGGAGTGGGAGAATTAGTTAATTTGCCTTGCAGTACAACTCTCTTCCTGGAATGAGTTTTACTTTTTTTTTTGCAATAGCATGATATTTTTCACTTCTGTACAGTTTACAACTCACCTCACTTATCAGATTTTCTTATTTTTTACTACCTAGTCTCCATTAACACACCCTGTATTTTGATAGTTCATTACTCTTGCCAAATTGTAAATTAAATCACCTACAATAACTTTCTCCTTGCTCCTATTGAATCATAAATTTCTTCCATGTATTTTTCTCCTATTTAAATTTCAATAACATTTCCCAGGAAGCTTATTGTACTCTTCAGCTCCATGTAATCTACAAATTATATATATATATACATATGTACTCTCTTCCTTCATCTTGATTTCAGTGAAAGTACTGAACAAAACCAGATCCAGAATAGAGCCTGCAGACCCCCATTTGGCATCCTTTTGCTTGAAAGAAAACCACTGATCAATATTTTCTTTGGTACAATTATTCATCCACTTTGTCACTCACCTTTCATCTAGGCCATATTTCACTAAACTGCTTACAAGAATGTCATCTCCAACTGTATTAAAAATCAAGATACATAACAGTTACTGCATATTCTCTAATCACAAGGCATGCTACTCCATGATAGAACCCAACTATTCTGAAGACAACTTACTTTTCAGAGATCCATACTAATTGCTACTGATTGGTTTTCTTCCATATGCTCTTTCCCCCTCATTTTAAATATGGGCACCATCTTGCCCCGTTCCATTCTCTGGTACGTCTATTTGCTCCATGACTTCACACATATGTAATGGCCCTAAGAGTCATTTCAACAATTTTTCAGCTACTTAGAAATTAACCAAGCTTGGGCAACTTAATAAAATGTATATTTCTTTCAAATTCTCCCAGACATGTTCTTTCCCAATTGTACTATGAGACTTTATGCCTTTGACACTGATACTAAATTGTACCGCTCCATAATGTGTTAACTGACCTATTAAAGATAGATAGAAAAATGCCCTTAGCACTTTGGTCCACCATCATCCATAGTTATTTTTCCACCCCTGCTGTACAATGGACTAACTTTTCTTCTTTACTGTTAACACACTCTACTTTTCTTATTCTTTATTTCCTCTTGCAGGTCATGTTTTAGCTCTTCTGACTTTCTGTCTATACAATCTACTCATTTGTACAAGTCTTTTATAATCCAACCTAATTTCCGCTTTTGTGTACTTCTCTTTCTGTAGCTGAGGTCACGGTTCAGCTATGGTCTCCACGCTCTTCTCTGCACTGGGACAGCTTGTACTTGCTGTGTTATTTCCTTGAGGAAGGAAAGCTTTCCTCTAAGACTTTTTCCACTTTGACTTTTCTCCCATGAGATCTTACATACCAAATTTCTGAATTCAGACTTTAAAATAATTGGCTTTATCTTTCTGTTCTCCTACATTCCCTTTCTCTTAGCCAGGCTTTTTTTCAGTTCCTGGTCACACTTACTGAAGCTGCCTTCTGCCCTGACTTTTTCCCCAGCTGGTAAGACTCAAATCCACAAGAACAGCCCTCCTAGCTTCTTTCTCCATTTTTCTGTCAAACAACTATCATGAATGCATCCCAACAATTAAGCAGACATTCTGCATCTGCTGTTTGCTTTTTTTAATGTGTTTTTTAATGCCCAGTCCTATGCTTTAGATGATTCCTTGAGGTATTCAGGAAAAAAATCATCCAAATGATGCTTATGGGCAAGTGGTCTGAATAGGTTTTTTCCCCCCATTTTTCACTATGCAGCAGGTTTAGCTCTTAGCTGTCATCCCTCATATAAAGTGTTTGCATCTTTAATATGTGAGACAATGCCACCTCCCTTATTCATTCCCTAGCCAGCACTTCTTGGACAATCTATTAATATTCCAAAAACTGCTATGTATCCCATCAAGTCTGTGTTATGCCAATTAAATCAGAGTTTTCCACCGCTTGTTTATTCCCCATACTCCTTGCAATGCTACACAGACAGCTAAGATGTTTGGCAAATAAATTAGTGCTCTTGAGTGACATATTGCCCCAATCCAATCCACCAGATGCCATTATTACATAAGATATAATTATACATAGCATGGGGGAATTGCAGCATTGCAAGCGTGAACATAATTTCATAAGGGAGGAAATGCTGCTGCTGCTGCTGTATTCAGGCTTTACTACTGGTATTAGGCTTTTTATGTACAGAAGTTTCAACAGACTTCTCTTTGTTTTCTTGGAAAGGTAGCCCAAGGTGATGAGTCCACCTGAAGTGACATGGTGATTGGGTGCAATAAAGAATCTTGGGGTTTTCTCCATCCCTTTCCCTTGATATCACTAAATAACCTTGGTCTTATCACTGAACAGCACACAGATGTCCTGTTCCTCTTCCTGAAGTACCTCCTGTACTCCAGCTATTTGTTCTGGTTCAGTTCAGCACTTGATTCCTCTTCAGTAACATACTCTGGGTTGTGTTCATGTCCTGTTTACTTAAGTAGGAGTTGAGCATGTGTTTAGAGTTAGTCAGGTAGCCAGGTATCTGCCTGAATAAAGAGGGATTGCAGCCTTGTTTCAGTAGTGTGCTATTCTGAGGCCTCTCTGGGAATGTTTTAAATTATTAATTTTGTTTTCCAAAATTTCTCTGTCAACTCTTTCTATGAGGGAAACAGCCTGTTTCATAGTCTGCACACAGTGGCCTGTTTTCACTAAAGCTGCACCAATTTTGGGTTTATTTCCTTGCCAGGCCACTGACAGTTCACCCACAGTGACCAGAAGCTGGTGATACTCAGAACACCCCTTGTGAAGCGTCACAGTGCTTCACTCAACAGTTTGTCCTCATTCTCCCATACCTTTCTTTCTCTCTGGTAATACACAGCTGAATGGTTACTGCTTTCTATAATCATAATACCAAACCATCACCACAACCAACTGCATAGTACTTTACAATATTGCAGTTTGTATTTTTATGTTTTGGTGCTATTGCTTGGGGTGCAGGTAATTGAAACTAACCTGTTTAGATGGTTGCTAAATCACTAAACGTCTGTCTATTTGGGAACAACAAAAAAACCCAAAGGAGTGTACTTGTTCTGAGATTACTCTCCAACAGAAATCAATTTCCATAACAACACGCAAGCGATGTGGATTAAGAGTATATCTTTATTTAACCTCCAAATTCATCAAATCCCCTATGTCAAGAATTTTAATGAGACCTGAAAATCAACACAGTTAGGTAATTTTGCAAACTTTAATCTCCATGGGATGGAAGTTACACAAAAGGAAACAAATTTTTTCAAACTTTCCCCCTTGCAGTTTTGCAATGCTACTTGTTAAGATAGTCTAATGTAAGGAAAAGATGCTGCAAAGAAACTGAATATTTGTGTATCTAAACAGCCACAAAACTTCATCCAGGCTATGTATTGTACAGCTTGGGCACAGTTAGGAATTCAGCATTGATTCAGTGAAAGTAAAGAAACCAAAGGACGTGATCCCCAAACCACGAAATTTTCTCTTTTTGTTGCTATGAGACTGACATGCACAGTGCAGAATTAAAATTCAGTAGTATCCGTGCATGTGGAAGCTTTCTAACTGTAACGAGATTTACTTTGGAATAATTAGATACCTGAAAAATGCAAAATGCCCTATTTGTGAATGTTTATGAGTAAGCCTTTATTAAGAATTCTCAATGCTGTCCTTTCAGAGAGCCAGAGCATGGGCCTATAGCTGAAAATTGCAAATGCGTTACGGCATGCATTCTTTCTCACCTTGTCCTCAATGACAGGTTACTTAGTCAGTGTGAACAGAGTAGTGGCTGGAGAAGTGATAAGAACTGGTGTTCAGGACTCAATGACTTTTTCAGGACTACTGCACAAAGTGACAGGAGGGAACAAAGAGGTGGTCTGTATTTGGAAGCACATTGGAGAATGCTGTCTGTCCATACGTGATGGGAAAAATATAACATCATCCACCAAATTTTATGGTATTTGAAGTATTATATGCTGAAGAAACTAAAAAATTATGTTGAACAATTTTTGGAAATAAGTCATTCTGTACATAAGTTGTTTAGTTATGAACTTTTCCCTTCTTTTGTACAGCATATTTATACGCTTGAAAAACAATTTGAGCAACAAAACTTGTTCATAATTAAATGCTCGCATCTTTTTTTTTTTATGCCATTCAATTGTTTTCATTGTGATTCCAGAACCACAGCTTGAGGTGAAATTTGAAGACAATGGAGTGAACGAGAAATAACTGAAGATAGGACATTCCTGGGACAACACAGGATTGTAAAACTAAACCAAAATGAGAAAAAATTATTTTCTAGATTGAATTTGAATCCTTGAAATAGGAATAGATTTTTTTCTTTATAAAAATTAACATCTTCAGCTATATAACAATTTATCAGGTTTATAGACAATAATTTCATCACCCTCAGAACTTGATGGCTGAGAAACGAAGATATGGCCTCAATTTATTAACTTCATCACAGCAACTTTCATATCATTTTTCCTGAGAAAGTCTGGGCCACTATTTGATGTGTCACATCAAATGGTTGAATACACAATGCATTGCCTTTGTTTTTTAATGGAACTTCCAACATCAAAATATAATTACCAGTGTAAGACTGATAAATAGGTTCTATGTGTGCTAAACAAAAATACCAGTGTTAAGTCTGTCCTCCACACTTTCTGTGGCATGCATGGAACTGCTGTTCAGACTAACAAGAATAATATCCAAACCCTTCTGATTAGACTGCAGAACATATTTTACTTGGCAGCCAGGTTTTTACATCTACCCTATTCCATGGGATTCAGTGGAAATCCATATTTTCACCTGTGGTGACACAGAACAGCAGACTTTGGGTTATATACCTTTATGTGCTTAAAAACCTTTAAAAGTAAATGTATATTCTCAAAACAAAGAAACAAGCAAATCTGTTACCATAGGTTGAGAAATTTTCAGTGAACGGCCACATGAAGTTTCCCAGCTTGTGCTCTGCCAAAGAGTGTAAGCTGCAAGCAGTAATTCCTCTCCCACAAAGTATGTATACTTATGGTTAGCAGCTACAGATAGGCATTCATGTGCACAGCACATTTTGAGCATTGTAGAAGAGTTAAGTATTTCTATGAAGACTATTAACTTTTTCCTCTGTTAATCCTTGATGTTAAATTTGTAAGAAATATGAAAAAAACCTACTTCTAATTTCTATTATAGAATGTTTTCAGGGCTCTTATATGTAATGCTGCACTGAACAAAGATGACACAATATTAACATTCAGATAGAAAACTTCTTGGTGCAATACATAATGCAAATGCAAAATAAAGAAACATGTTCTGTTTTAATCTTGTTTGAGTGAAGGTAATGAAGAAGTAGAGCTAAGGGGAGAAATATTTCTGGTAAAACAAAAAAGTCAGCAAGTCTTTGAGAATGTTGATTCAAGATTGCTGCAAAATATATTTTCTGGCTGCAAATATGGTATTGTGGTGAAAAATAAAAATGTTGAGTTTTTTTGACCTGGAATAAAAATATCGGTAAATCTCATGGAAAGAAAAAATATTTTCCCCCTTTCCTACTAAGGAGGAATAGCTCAACAAGGAATATAAATATAAAAGTTAATATAATTTATATTCCTTTTTTCCCTATGTTTCTAACTAGGTTCAATTGGAAAATATACTTTATTTTTCTGGCAGTTCTGATATATTTTGATATACACTGACAGGTGAAGGAAAGAAGAGCTGAGGAACACTGACAACCCTTTGTAAGAACTCCTCTCAGTCTCGGTCTCCCTAAAGTTGCAAAATGTTTCATTACAGAATTTTCCAAATTTGTGACATTTTCCACTCCTATACACGCATACAAACACACAGAGAGGAAGGATCATGTTTTATAAAATTATAACATCCTCTTCCCTTTCCCAGTGCCTGTTCCCATAACAGCACAGATTTTAATACAGATCCTTCCTTTTTCTTCCTCTGCTGTATGTGTCTCCCACGGTGTCTGTGACTGTTTCCTATCAAATTTCTGCTTCAGCACACCTCTCTTTAGTTTCTCTTCCCCCAGATCAGCCTGGTCTTGTAATCCCTTTCTGTTCTATTAGCCCAGATTCCCTTGAATTGTGTTTTTGTTGTAAAGAAGGAAAATTTAATCATAAATAGGATGTGATCATTTAATTTATGGGAGCAATTTAATTAAGGGTTTTATAATATATCAAAAAATAACTTGGATCCATCCTGTTGGAATGCAGAAATTATGAATATAAATCATGATTTCCAGTGTTTAAAAGAGCTTTCTGATTGAGTACTTAAAAAATGGAGACAGACTCCCTGCTCATATTTTAAACTCCTAGTGTATTTGCAAATATTTTCATTATGTCCAGAAACCTTGGCCTGTTTCTCTAGGAGTTCAGCAACTCTGTTAGTTATTTATGTCTGTACAAACAACTCTTAGCATTGCTTTTACAGCCTGATTAAAACTTCCACTCACTTTTCTTAGATCTTTTTATCATCTAGTGATACAGTGGACACTACAAGTCCATTTTTCATCAGTAACTTAGCTCAGGTATCGAAATGTCCTACTTAATCACAGTGATAGTTTGACTTTGCTGAGTAATGGTACTGCCACATCCTCAGTTTACTTCAATTGATGAAAAATGGTTTGAATCTTACATTTGTGAGCACAGAAACAAATTTACAGCTATATATGTCATATATTGAGCCATGAGAAAGCGAAATGTTTAGCTGGAAGGTTAAATGCACACATTTACGAGTGAGACAACATCATAGTTGTTAAGGGTTATGTTATGCTCCACTTGATAGTGAAAAGAAAAAATACAAGCCCTTACTTTTAGTTGTAAACTTATAGGTTTTTGATATATTGGATAGATCAAGAGAAGCCAGAAAGGGCTAACAAAAATAATTTCAACATCTGAAATAGGTAAAATGCCATACAAACCAATATGAAAGAGTTCATCTTCCTCTTTGTGTATTAAGTTCTCCGTATTATATGTATTCATGAAATCAGAATATTTGTTAGGAAAGAAACTTTGGGCCTCAGCTACTTTTTTTCCCCAGTTGCAAGGCAGCATAAACATGATCTTTTATTGGTGATAGTTATTTGCCTAAGTTGGTTTTAAAGTTTTGCAGTGCTTACGGCTCCACATAACCCATAGCTTATTTAGTCAAATGTTCTGTCACTGGTTCCATTAGAAAGAAACACAGAATCACAGGATGGTGGAGGTTGGAAGGGACCTCTGGAGATCATCTAGTCCAATCCCCCTGCTAGAGCAGGTTCACCTAGAGCAGGTTGCAGAGGATCATGTCCAGGCAGGTTTTGAATATCTCCAGAGAAGGAGACTACACAACCCCTCTGGGCAGCCTCTTCCAGTGCTCAGTCACCCTCAAAGTGAAGAAGTTTTTCCTCGTGTTCAGATGGAACTTCCTGTGTTCCAGTTTGTGCCCTTTGCCCCTTGTCCTGTCACTGGGCACCACCGATGAGAGTCGGGCCCCATCCTCTAGACACCTGCCCTTTAGATATTTATAAGTGTTGATGAGATCACCTCTCAGTCTTCTCTTCTCCAGGCTAAACAGACCCAGCCACCGATGAGAGTCGGGCCCCATCCTCTAGACACCTGCCCTTTAGATATTTATAAGTGTTGATGAGATCCCCTCTCAGTTTTCTCCAGGCTAAACAGACCCAGCTCTCTCAGCCTTTCCTTGTACGAGAGGTGCTCCAGTCCTCTCATCATCCTCGTAGCCCTCGGCTGGACGCTCTCCAGTAGTTCCCTGTCTTTCTTGAACTGGGGAGCCCAGGACTGGACACCGTATTCCAGATGTGGCCTCACCAGGCAGAGTAGAGGGGGAGGATAACCTCCCTTGACCTGCTGGCCACGCTCTTATACCATTGGCCTTCTTGGTCACAAGGGCACATTGCTGGCTGGTGGAGAGCTTGTCTGCCAGGACCTGAGACTCCTGGTGGACAACAAAATGGGTTTTTTGTGCTTCTTTCTGCCACTTCAGGCTACTACTTTTTCCTACAATCACACTGCACACTGAAAACAGATAATTTTCTTCCTATTTGCAGCAGCTTTTTACCTTTACTGGTATTTTGTATTCACTCAAGGAGTCTCCTTCTCTGGTTTAGATTTACATGCTCCTTGATTCAGTCAGTCTTGCCCCATAAATCATGTTTTTTTAAGCTTCTGATCATTCTCGTTGGTCTCTTCTGGACAGTCTCCAACTGGTGAATGCTCTTCGAGTGCAGAATACGGTTCTCAAGCTGAGACCTTACTGATACTGAACCAAGTGAAGGGGTATTGCTTCATGTAATTGTAAATTACACTTCTGTTTGCACTCTGAAATTATATTTGCCTTTCTTGCTATGTCATTATTGATATGTTTAACTTGTGGTCAGAAATTACCAAGATCCTTTGCCTTTTAAATGCTTGCTTCCCTATTTATTTTTGATCTTTTATTTGTGTCACTGACTGCAAAGATACTTTACATGCACCTATCAAATAGCATAATATTTTGGTTATTTTTTCACTTTATCATGAGCAAATTATCCTCTAATATGCCTCTCATGCTTTCCAGGATCATGTCATCTGCTAAATCAATCTATCAATCAATCAGCATACTATTTATTCTGTTCTTTAGGATGTTAATGAAAATCTTGACGATTCTGGAGCGAACAGACCCCCTGTAGACACTCACTTGATCTATCCTTCCATTTTGCTATAGAATTACGTATGACACTTTTTTCAACATGATTATGAAACCTGTTTTGCATCCTTCCGGTAGTTATGGGAGCTAGTGCATGTTATCCTAGCTTGATATTGGAACAATAAAGATTGTGTCAAAGGTTTTGTTTGGTCCTTGTTACTCCTCGAGGAGCATAGGGCTGCAACAACACTATGCCACCGAACCTGGTGGGATAGTGTTGTTGCAATTTCTGTAACAGATTTTGTTTTTTACATGATTGGGTTGTTAGCCCAAAACAAAACCCCCAACCTGGGAGGGCCAGGGTGCAACATTTTAGTCTGGCCCGACAAGGCACGCAAGCCACCACACCACGACAAAGTAAGTTGCACCAACTAGTGGTGGTTGTGTCAAAGGTATTGAAGACAAAATATATGACATTCCTGTTACTTATTCAAAGGCAGTTTTACTGTTGATGAAAATAATCAGGTTTGTCCAAAATGATTTCTTTTTGACATCCATCGTGATCTTTAGTCCTCTAGTTTTATTCTAGATAGTCACAATCATTCTGTTTCATTATTTGTATCTTTCTATGAGTTGAAGTAAATTGTCTGATCTGTAATTCTTCAGCTCCTTTTGCCCTATTCTTTGAAAGACAGGTATTGCAAAGCCCCCTTTGTTAGCTGCTTGTTTTTTCACCTTTCTTCTGTTATTTCTTGAAGGTAACTTTGAACAGCCCTGAGATTTATTCACTACTTTAAATTCCCTAATATTGCACCCAGCCAGTCTGAAACATATTGCTTCCATGTGTACACTCCAACTTATGTTTATTTACCCTAAGCCAAGAATTCTTTTTAAGGAACTGTCTAACAATGATTCTAAAGACTGCAGTTTGCATGGAACTCTTTTTTGATAGATTTTCTTCTGTGTTGGGTAACCTTTTCCTTAGTTTATGTAACTATTTCTTGATATCCTAGATATCACCTTTGAGATGTGCTTCAGTTTGTACCTTGGCCTATTTGATTTGTATCTCTGTGCATTTGTTTCTGTATGTTTCCTTGAGGTTGAAGTAATGGAACAAGACATCCAGATCTGATTCTGTCTACATCCCTGCATAGGACAGGTCATCTTTCATCCCTGGTTTGTTCCTTTGAGGAACTGCCAGCTTTTCTTAATCCCTGTTGTCATTAGTCTTGCCTAACAACTCCCTGAGTTTATTGACATTTATTTTGCAATAAATGTTCTGTTCTCTTTATTTGTAAGGATTAGGAGTTCTGCCATTTTTTGGTCACTCCTCCTAAAATTGCTTCAATTTCAGTACTGTAATTCGTGGAGAGGCTTCAGTCCAGAGGAGTCTCCCATCTACTCGCTTTCTTCATCTCTGTATCAAAGGCCATCCTAGGACCTTGAGGGACATGCTGTGTCTGGCTCTGCCTACCCCGCAAGTACAGCTAAAAATTCTCTCTCATTGGTATATCCTCTTTGTAGGGTGATTCTTCTGGTTATTCATAAAAATTCCTATTTATATAGTTGTGTAGCCATGGCAGCACTTTTTCACACATCGTCATTACTCTTATAACTCCTGCACAGAGATATTTTTTTGTTATATATTTCCTCCCTTATTGACCTCTCCATCTCCTGTGGATATTTCATGATCTTTTGTGTTACAACATGTGAATAATCTTGTGAAGTTGTTGCTATGCCAATCAGACATAATTTTCAGAATCTGTTATTCTTTCTTGTCCCTGTCATTCACCTTCTATTTATTTTTAAATATCTACAACTTTGTAAGATCTTTGGCAGGTTGACACACAATCCTATTGATTCTCCTATGAATCTTTTACAAATAATCTAAAATCTCACTCCCACTTTTAATAATCTGTGCTAGAACAACAATGATAATATCTCTGTGAAATATGGCATGTTGGTAATGAATTCAGGCTTGTTAGCCTAGTCAATATAATGAAATCCCTGTGATAGTCTGGTATGAAGTTCATAGCAGAACTTTATGTGATACACTTTCCCGAAAGTTAACTTGACTTAGGGTGAAGTGTCCAAACTTACTTTACCATCTTCTTGTGGGTCAGACATGAACTTAAACCATTTTAAATGTAGAATCAACCTAGAATTTCAAAAAGTCAATGGGCAGGATAATAAACACCAGACATCTTAACTTCTTAGCACTTTTAAGTGAAATAAAGGCAAGAATTTATTTCCTGGGAAGTAAACACAGAAGAAGCATCTTCTAAAAAGTCCTTGAACAAAAAATACCTTAGCTCTTTGTGAATCAAAACTAATTAGCTTTATAACTGTCAGTTTGATTAAGAACGATGTCATTTGTTTCCAGGAGCTTCTGTAATTTTTTTTCTTTCTGTCTAAGCTCAACAGTGTTAATGTTGTACTTATTGTTTCTTAATTTTACTCTCATCTTCATGACACTGACTAATCATCCTAACACTATCTGCTACTGTGCCAGAGCCTCCTGGGTAATAACAGTGCCAATGCTTGATAAGCGGCTGCCAGATAAAGTGCATGTTGGTTCAGGAGAAGCTGTGCCAACTGTAATGCAAAAAGCAATGAATAAAGACAGCAAAAGACTATAAAAATAACTTTAACTTTTGGTTATTGAAACTGTGCATGTTCAAGTAAATCAAATGTTTCAAGAGGTAGTGCAGACTAATTTTATTTCCCATCAAATGAGACAGCAACTGAAAGAATGCTATTCTTCTATGTATCCAGCACTCTGTTGGGACTTGTAGTGATTAGTCTTTCCTACATATGGCTATTTTACTATTTATAAAAGATGAGTTGGTAATAGAAGCCAATTTCCAAGTGAAAGAAAATATACATAATTTAAAAACTTAACACAAAGCTAAGAAAGATGTGGAGACAGAATTGCAATGTCTACATATTCTAGATCAGAACTGTGGTGCAGTGAGATTAGAGTACTTTTTTTTAAAAAAAATATACTTTGGAGGGAGGAGGGATATGAATGGAGCCAGTAAATTGGATTTTGTAAATGTGCAGAAGATAACTTCATTCACAGAAGCATGTGAATCCTTTTTTGACAGCTTTGCATAGACTAAATGAGGAATAAGAAGCTTAAGAATACAACTTAATTCAATGTATTTCCCTTTGTTAGAGAAGATCCATGAACCCATTGATCATTCTGTGCGTGAAGGTCACTTAGTTCAGGACATACATACAGAGCATGTACAAAATGTCTTCTTGTTTGACAGACTTGTTCAGGCCAGGAAGAGTCATCCTAGGTTCCTTGAATATTTAAATTACTGGGCAGTTCAGCAAATGAAATAGTAGCATGTACTCCAGGTTGTTCTGTCCAGCAGAACTACACTCAAAGGGATTGCAGCAGCTATAATTTGAGAACAGGTAGCAAAGAGAAGGAATGAGATGAAATTGTGAAAGTTACTTTTGAAAGATTTACATTAGACTTTTACATTACTCTTCAAACATGTTAGGGCTACTCAGTGTCCTTTTAATAGTTCCTCTGCTGTCTTATTAGTAAAGAAGAGGAACAGAGAGGGAAATTTTGCTATAAGCAGTGTTACGATTCATTCGCAGAAAGACAAAATTAATTCAAGAACAGTAAAGTTTGCCATGGGAAGGCTGTATGACCTTTACATGAGGGCTTTTGTGGAGTCTTAGCCAGAGGAAAATAGCTACATTTTTTTTGTAGCTAGAACACACTATATAGCGTTCTAACATTTTCTCATCTAAGTTTTTAAATCATGAGTTTTTAAACCAGATTTTTAAATTAAATCTCATTTGAGTTTTTAAATCAGATGAAGCTGGTGCACTGGGGTGAATCAGATCCACTTCTATCTTTTAAAGAACATGGAAAAGTTCCAGAGGCAGCATCTGCTTAACCTTTCCCACTGCTCTTGTGGAAAAGGATGATTTTTTGCATCACCAAATGTGCTGGGTATTACATGTGTGGTAAGTTTATGTCTCCTAATCCTATTTTTCTACAAATCAGCCACTCTGATATGTATATTACTAGGTAGCTGGGGTAATTTTTATGTTGGACAGACCAGTAAAATGCAGTGAATCATGTGACAATAGCCACAAATGTCCATCATTAGATGTTTTATTACTGTATTGAAGCATTTAATTTGTTTGTCTGCAAGGACAGAATCTCCTCTAGGCTTAGCAGAGTCTTGATTTAAATGCCTCTGGGGTCAAGTGCATGTCGTGATAAGGTTCAGCAGCCCTATGAAGTCACCTGGTTCCCATCAATCAGTTTGACAGTATGCAGCTCCCTCCACTACCACTATTCTCTTAGTCTCGGCACATAAATTATTAAGTGTTCTCTTTCCTTTTCTCTCCTCCATTAATGACTTTTCTTATCTCATCAAAACTGTAGTGTGTTCAACTTAGTATCTGCCTTCACTTGCACTGAGTTCTCTAGGAACAAATCCTGTCAAAAGTGCAGGATGAAGGAGGCTACCACGTCTGTCTGTAAACCTGTCTTTTTCCCTTGTAGATTTTGCTATTACAATCATGGAGAGTTTCATAAAGCACAGGTGAGGCACTGGAACAGGTTGCCCAGAGAAGCTGTGGATGCCCCATCCCTGGCAGTGTTCAAGGCCAGGTTGGATGGGGCTTTGGGCAACCTGGTCTAGTGGAGGGTGTCCCTGCCCATGGCAGGGGGGTTGGAACTAGATGGTCTTTGAGGTCCCTTCCAACCCAAACCATTCTATGATTCTATGATTCTATGATTCTATACCTGTAATACTACTGCCCTCATGCTGCACAATCTTTGTACCAGCTAGGCTAACTTAAGTATGGCAAAAGGGTTCTTCAGGGTCCTTAACTTAGTGAGGCCCTCTTTGTGTGCATGTTCATGCTCATGACATACCCTGCTTCTTTTAGGAATGTACAAAAATATCTTTAAAGCCTTTGGAACTAAAGTGCAAAATGAAGTCAACATCAGGCTATCTTCTATTCTAGCCATCTCATTACAGACAGGTTTCACAGTGGTGGAAGGTTAGCAACAGGAGCCTCTAGAATCAATATTAAATCTAATTATAAATATATTTTTAAATTCTCTTGAAAAGCAAAAGGAGGGTGGAATGACCTCATTTATAGATAATAAAACATTTTTCAGATAGTCTGTCTAAAGCATATAATGAAGAGAGGAGTAAGTTTCTTAGAACACTGTCTGATAAAATGGCAGGTGAAGTGCAATGATAAAAAAGCAAAGATCATGAAACAAATCCTATAGTGGCCTATCTATCTATCTATGAATACACATACACACATTATATCCACAGCACGGGATCCCAGTTTTGTTTTCGCTGTAATCACAATTCTGTGCTGGTATTTTGGCTATTAGGAACAATATCAAAATGTTCTGATTTTTTTAAATCAGCTATAGCTTTTGAACTAACCCTCAGCCCAGTCCTTTCAGAGACTGTTTATATTTAACTATTAAAAGCACACATTAAAATTATTTTATTTTCCTTCTGTGTGAAGACCAACATTATTTACTCTGACAAATAAGATTTTTTTTTTTTCTTTTGGCTTTACAGGCAAAATAAAACTGATGCTATCTCATTTACTGCTAACCAGTACTGACGTAATGCTATGCATCTCTTTAATTCCTTCTGTAAAGCTTTGAGGACTCTGAACGTTACATTCTTTCTCTTGTTCTACACTATTAGAACAGACTGAAATATTTTTTTAGATGAAAATTAACAAAGATTAGGTGTTTTTCTCCTCTCTGCTGCATTCTTTTGAATGACTTTTGAGTCACTAAAGTCACTCAGTTTGAATACTCTCTCAACTCAGGCCAACTGAAATAAAGTTGTTTATTTACAGTTAGCAGAACTTGCATAAACTGGAACTGAAGTTCAGCTTCAGCTGACTGGCTACACGAAGCTTGCTGATTGCTCATATTGAGTGTCCGAGTCTTCCCTCACCGTGACAGCTACTCTGCTGTCGACCTTGGGCCACAGTTTTTGAAGAAAATTACTGAATATTCTTCTCAAATTAGAGAAAGTCTATGTTACATAAGAAATCACCCATTCATGAGTTTTTTAAAGTAATTTCAATGGTTACACCCTTTGCTCTGAACAAGATCTAGCTGCTGTAGCCACATAGGTGCAATCAGCTCTCCACAGTCGAGAGGCACCAGATGGAAAGCCGAGTATCAGGAATTTGGTGGTGCAGCTCTGACAGTTTCACAGTGGCACCTGTCCCTGATGCTCTTAACACAAAACTATTTACAGCCTTTGTTTTTTAATACATGATGAAGTTTACTCTGCTGCCATGTAAATGTATTTGAATTATTTGTATTTTGGATGAAATCTCTCCTTCTGTTTGTATCAGAGCACATAAGACGGGGTCTTCAGAGGCTGATAAACTGGTACTTGAGAATTTTCTACTGGATGTCATAATGTTATATTTTGCTGATTAATCCTCCTATCTGTCAGCATAAAATCATTCCTGGGTTAATATCTAATTGCACATTAATAATCCAAGATGATTTTTATGATTTCTTTTAGGGCACTTCAATAATTTGTACCTAATGATACCATTTTCCACTGATACTCTACCAAAGTTTGGCATTGGTCTCTCCCAGTCTCTCACTTTTTCTCAGGCAGTTGCACTTCTTTCTGCTATGGGACCCTTCTTGCTTAATATTCTAAATGTACTATGTACTGTGCTGTTTCTTTAAAACTACAGCAGCACTCAAAGAGGAGTCATGAGAGAGAAAGAGAAAAAAGTTCTAGAGATAAGGCGAGGGGGTTAAGTAGATAGTGGCTTTGCAAAATATTTTATTTATTCATAAAAGTATCTTGTTTGTGAGAGCAAAGAAGAATCTCTTTCTGTGCTTCTATATTTCAATTTTTACACATGTCTGTTGATAATACTTACTGGTTAAGCACCTCTTAAAAAGTAAGAAATAGGCATTGGAGAATGAACTGGGTAAGCTGGTGTATAGATTTGTGGTGCCAGAGCACAAGTGTTATAGATTTGTGGCACCTATGGTGCCTTGTCAAAGGGGGTGAAACATTGTAAGCTCAGTTTTACTTAATCCCAGGAATTCAGAAAATTAGTAATATATATATATATAAAGGTCAAATAGAGGACTGAATGAAATTTTAATTTAAGATGACCACAGATATAGAATATTAAAGGAATGGTTCCCATCCACTTAGTTGCTAGGAAGCAAAAACCTCACTGCAAATCTCTGTGGCAAATCAGTGACCATGGTCAGCAATACCTCTGACAGTCTTGAATGCAATGATTAATGTACAACTGACATTTTACATCAAAAAGTGATTTTAGTATATATAGTGCCTTTTCGTCGTAAATGGTGGTGATGGATTCCATTCTCCAGGAATACTTCCAGCTATCACAAGTAAATACTTGGCTTTTTCAGGAGAAATGCTAAAATAAATCTACATAAAGCATCTAGTTGAAAAGAGGGAAAACAGGTTAGCTCTATTTCAGGTGGGACAATTGCAGTGTCTTTAAAGAGAAAGAGATGATCTTGACCACTGATTACTTGTGCCATGAGCTACATAGCCAGAAATTACAATGGGCTTCATTGATGAGCAATACACTATTTTACAAGTCTGAAGTATAATGATCTGAAGGTGTAGCAGTATGTAAAAGAACATGGCCATGTGTACACAACATAGAATGTAGAAAAGTAGAAATTAGAAAGTAAAAAAAGGTTGCCATAACTGCATAGAAAGGAGGTTGTGGTTGTGTCCATGCTAGGCTCCCCTGAGAAAGTGACTTTTGTAAGAAAATGACCTGCCCAGAGCAAATGTAGATGATGCTATAATTAAACACCCACAAAACAGTAGTTAACACCTGTTCATGATCATGCTAATCAGGCTACTATTATTACTACTGACCTAGAAGCCGCAGCATAACATTGAAGAGGTAGAGTGAAGGATGTTGGTGAGATCCACAATGAACATCGTGTAAGATTGGCCATGCAAATTAATTTTAAGATATTTTAAACAGAATGTATATTTGTCCTAAAGGTGGTTAATATATGGAAGTATGCTGTTCTATTACCAGAAGCCACAGCTAGCAGCTGTGGCATTAGTCAGAGACTGTGCTGTAGTAAGATCTACATTAAGTGAACTGAGAAAGAGGTCTTCATGATATGTTTTAAGTTTGATGATAAAATACAGTCATTCTTTGGACTTGACCTGAAGTACCACATAGCTAAACTAGGCAGAATTCGAATTTATAGGATAGAAAAGTTTGCTAGAGAAGGAACATGAGTTTGATAATAAGCCAAGCTTCCTGTATACGTTTCCATCAATATCAGTCCTATGTGCGTTGTGTAAACCCATGTCTGCTACCAAATACATTTCAATATGTGTATTAGCAGATTGTACTGCCTATTCTGTATAGACCGGAGGATGTGAGAAGAGTGATTTGCTTAAATGTGCTGCAAGACTATGATGTTGTCCACAAATATTTGTGTATCCATGTCTGTCTTGGTCAGCACAAGCTAAAAAATGCGTTCCCTAGAAAATGATGAGAAAAGGAGGAATATGAAGAAAAAGAATTGTTCATACATTAACTTATCAGTATATGGTAAGAAACGGTGTCATATGCACAAATGGCAACATATACACATATAATAAATACAAACACACATGTATAACAAATATAACATATAATAGGTCGAGTCCAGCTGGTTCTCTGTCTCCTGTGGTTGTTCATATCAACTGTTGAAAATACATGAATGTGTATAATAGGGTTCATCTTCAAATGAGCAGTTGATATAGCTTACAAACAGACAGGATCAATAAAAATGCACTCAGCACTGTAGAATTGTGTGGAAATCCACAAGGCCTGTGCTTACCACGTGCCCAAGTTACAGGGGTTTCTTTCAAAATGCTGTTATGAAAAAAAAAACAAAACTTTCTAGCCATTTGAGCAGATAGATTCTGGGCTTAAGAGTCAAAAGAAGCGGAATAAGATTTATGGCATTCTTCACAAAGGTAGTCACCCAGTTACCACCCTGTTCCTCAGCCCATTTCCTTGTGTCTCTCCAAAATCGGGCCTTAAAAGACTTGCTGAATGTTGCAAGAAATCTCTGGTCACTTCCATGCGTGACAGTTTTGTTTTGCTTTTCTTCCTTCTTCTGCACACTCCAGGCTGGCAGCATCTCAATAGCCATAACACTGGCTCTGCCAGAAGGGAAGGAATGCACCTCAATCACAGAAAACATCAGAAAAGAGAAGTAGATCCAAAGCACAGTCCTGTGAAGTTTNCACATTCCCTAGAAAATGATGAGAAGAGGAGGAATATGAAGAAGAAGAATTGTTCATACATTTAGTTATCAGTATATGGTAAGAAATGGTGTCATATACACAAATGGCAACATATACATGTATAATAAATACAAACACACACATGTATAACAAATTTAACATATAATAGGTCCAGTCCAGCTGGTTCTCTGTCTCCTGTGGTTGTTCATATCAACTGTTGAAAATACATGAATGTGTATAATAGGGTTCATCTTCAAATGAGCAGTTGATATAGCTTACAAACAGACAGGATCAATAAAAATGCACTCAGCACTGTAGAATTGTGTGGAAATCCACAAGGCCTGTGCTTACCACGTGCCCAAGTTACAGGGGTTTCTTTCAAAATGCTGTTATGAAAAGAAAAAATACTTTCCAGCCATTTGAGCAGATAGATTCTGGGCTTAAGAGTCAAAAGAAGCGGAACAAGATTTATGGCATTCTTCACAAATGTAGTCACCCAATTACCACCCTATTCCTCAGCC
Source organism: Aramus guarauna (assembly GCA_013400195.1). Taxonomy (NCBI): domain Eukaryota; kingdom Metazoa; phylum Chordata; class Aves; order Gruiformes; family Aramidae; genus Aramus; species Aramus guarauna. The sequence goes on from VXBL01001839.1 coordinate 1,341,128, forward strand.
CATTTCCTTGTGTCTCTCCAAAATCAGGCCTTAAAAGACTTGCTGAATGTTGCAAGAAATCTCTGGTCACTTCCATGCGTGACAGTTTTGTTTTGCTTTTCTTCCTTCTTCTGCACACTCCAGGCTGGCAGCATCTCAATAGCCATAACACTGGCTCTGCCAGAAGGGAAGGAATGCACCTCAATCACAGAAAACATCAGAAAAGAGAAGTAGATCCAAAGCACAGTCCTGTGAAGTTTTTTGGGTGGAATAGAGGCCTGCATGTATGCATGAGGTCTGGTGAAATACAAGGAGGAAGAAAATGTGTTGAAAAATGTACCGACAAACTGTAAATATTTTCATAATAGGAAATCTTACAAATAGAATCAGGCAGGAAATTCTGACTTGTGCTAAGCCATGAGGACCTCCTGTTCCCTAAATTCTGGGTGTGGGGTCATGTCTTGACAAGACATAGTGGAGACAAGGAGGAAATATAGTGATGTATCAGTAAATGCTGTTTTAGCATTGAGTGCTATCACATTGGCCACATTTCCTGCAATTAGGTTTGGCTGGTAGAACAAATTTCAAAGTCCGCCACCTACATGAGTATACTCTGAGCTGAAAGACAATCTGTGGTTTTGTACGGACCACAGAAGTCCTTGGTATATACATGATATTGAGACAGCTGGGGAGACAACACTAGTGTGATTTCAAGAGCCGAGACATGAGGTCTGACTGAATCAGCCATGCAGTTCTTGCTGTTTTGGGGACAGTTACAAGATTCAATGAGCACTGGGTATGTGTTGCTGCTCTAGATTTCCTCTGATGATCACATCACGCCCTGCCTTGAAATTCACAGGCATCATGGCTGTACATGGGACAGGGCACTGTTCTAGGCCTTACATGTTGAAAGCCTGTGACTTTTCCAGCTTACATAACCAGAATACATGATCCTGCAGGTGGAAGGCAGATCCCACATCTCCTGAGGCCATTGCAATGTTCATGGATGGCTCTTAGGCTTGTGGGTCTAGTCAGATGGCCACCACTACCATAGTTGAATGACAGCTATGGTTTATTTTTCCTGTTTTCCAGATGGTTATTGACATCCTTTCTCAGATGAGCTGGTATAAAAAGTCCTGAAGGACCTGCTTCAAATTATACCCACTGCCTTGAATATATGGTACCTGTGAACACAGGCAGGAGAAATAATATCACACCTCCTTCACCTTTTAAAACATGTAATTGCAGAGTTAACATTAACGTAAATGAAGAGGTGCTTACAAGGGCCTCACTATGGGCACATGGTAAGCAAGGCATATATGAGTGAGGTGTCTGAGCCCATCTTACCTAAAACCCCATGAAGAATGTGCTTTGATACGCTTTCCTACCTTGGTGCTGGCTGACTTCTTCGTTTTCAATTTCAGTTTGATATGAGTCAAATGTAGGTTTGGGGTCACTAAGATGATGTATGCTTTTTGGCAGGGAGGTGTCAGTGATGCGTGGTCAGTGCAGTGGCAGGCAATGTGCCTGACTGCCAGCTGCCTTACGCTGCTTCTGCAGCAAGGCATCCCGGCTCACCGCTTACCATTCCAGGCACTAAATCTTCATACTGTAGTTTGATGGCACTTAATGAGAGGTCAGTGTTACAGAACACTCAGCACAAACTGGTATTTAGTAAGGAAAAGGGTAAGCTAACAGATATTATAGGAAAAAAACTATGATGCAGCAGGAAACCCTTTCACCTCCTCTCTGGTCATAGATATGACTAGCTGTCTAAACTGTTTCACCAAGAATACTTCAACATGTCTTCTTGCAGCATCACAAGGCTGGATGCATATTTCTTCAGCACATGAATGATCAGTAACACTCAGAATACGGAAACATCCCGTTTCCCACCAGTCTTGTTTTTTCTACCTTACTCTCTGCTTCCATGTAATGCTTGGTTCATCCTGCAGCAATGTGTGAGCCACTTGTTGCCTGCAGTATCTTCCAAATCAGAACTTGGATATTCACTATCCATTTCCTTCTTTCCTGCTCCTTTTCTGAATTAAGTTGAAACTTAGCCTCATTCTTCCTATTGGACTAACGCTTTTTCAGTAACAACCTCACATTTGAGTGGCACTGTCACTGGAGACAGCTGCCTTTTCCATCCGTGGTCTCCTATTCTTCACAGGAACACTGTTATGGAAAAGGTTTTTACCTTGTGTCATACTTCATAGTTTTTCTGATTTTTTTTTTTTCCACAGCATCTGCACGTACCCACACTGCTACAGTTTTTTACTTAGTGATTACATACTCAGAAGTCAACGTCTCAGTTTTTTCTTGATAAACATTTCAGTTGCTGAGTTTCACATTGTGGGTGCAGATGAGTTATTTCATTAATGTCAAGCAAGGGCATGACTGAAACACTTTCTAAAATCATTCTTTAAAGTAGTCTTTAATCAGATGGGCATTTTCTCGAAGGCTGTAGATATCTTGAACTCCAAATAATTATGGTATATAAAATCCCAACAGTACACTTCCAGCTGAATTCTGTCCACCATGGCACTCATATGGGAAAATGCTTCATGTCACCTAATAAGCAGAATATGTCTGCCTGCAAAAATAGAGCTTCTTCAACCCCATCTGTAGCTTTGTGCCCTCTGGTACCCATGTTACAGTTCCAGGTGTATTTTGTCAAATAGGAGATTAAAATTATCAGTGTATATAAACTTCAGAAAATATCCTCCCAATGTTTTACTGTGGTTATTTTCCTTTCTCCTCCAAAGAGCATTTTGCCAATACACAAGGTTGTTTGCAACCCTGACTTTCACAGTCATTCTAAGGTAATGTCTTCATAGTACAAAATTCTTCATTTCTTCATTCCTGCTTTATTTTTATTGATTTATTATATAGAATTTAAAATATTGTTTGAGTAACTGCAGCAGCTAGAACAAAGCAATGATTAATTTCTCAGGTCCACAAACCTGACCAAAATCCATCTGTCAGTTTGGTATGTGGATGAAGTGTGTTAAGTTTTAGAAGTGCCCAGCCATCCTATCTAAATGGGGGACCACTCAGTTCTGTTAGGAAAAATACAAGGCAAAGATATGGTTTTATTAAAAGTTTGTGAAGGTGAACTTGTTTTCACATTCCAGCAGTAGATACAGAATTCTGAGTGTTTCATTTCTCAGCTGCTGATGCTGAAAGCGCAAGGGAAGATACGCGTTGCAGTGGAAAATCTCCTTCCTAATAGAGGATATTTTGTGGCTTGAAACATCATAATGTTTGGAATGTTTTTCTAAGCTGTCCTTATTTAGCCAGGATCCAGCCCAAAATACCAGCTGTGCAAACTTATTAACACATCCTTTTGTTTATGGTGACTCATTACACAGGGGCAACGTATGAACAATTACCCTTGTTAAAGAAAGTGCCATTCTGTTCAGTTTAATTATGTGAGATTTGATGTAGACTGATTATTGTTGCAAATGAGGACACAGGGACAGCAGGAATCTGAAAGCATGAAAGAAATGCATGCATATCCATATAACTTCTACAAATCACTTTGCTGAATGGTAAGAACATTTCCATATTGTTTTGCATATGTATTGTCTACTCTACCTAAATGACAATATAATTTCTGCTAGCAGTCTATTGGAGCCACTTGATTTTAATGTACAGCATGCATTTTTGTGGTAAACTTGCATTAAAAAATAGCTTAAATTGTGGATTGTCAAGGTAACCGCAAGAGATACAGCAATTTCTTTTTAAGAGATGACTAACAGAGTAGGCAAGCTCTGCTTACAGTGTCAGTGAGCCTAATTACAAGAATTCACTGCAGGTTTTGCCATGCCAGAGTAGAACAATTAAGTCTCCCCTCATGCTTTTGGCAGTGGATAATGCCTGATACTTCAGTTGGAGATAAAAATTCCCCTGTTCTACCTGGTCGGTTCAGCAATGGTATACAAACACCTTGAAAGAAATGCCAGGAAGGTTTAGCCTTTCCTAAAAAAAATTCAGCATCAATGTCTGCTTCTAAATGCTTCTCAGTTGAGATTTTCACCAGATCGCTGAAGGTTACTTGTTGACCAGTTACCTTCAGCTCCTGGCTAGCTAAGTAAGAATTCAACTGGCCTTTCTAATGGCATGTTGCTAAGGGTTAGGAGGGATCAGGCTTCATGCTTTACTGCCTAGAACTCTTTAAAATCATTCACATCTGTGTAAAAGCTTTGATGAGCACTATCCTCAAGGTACCAGTGGTTTATCCCCATGCACTATGTTATATTAAGTGACAGTAGGATGATGAAAAATGATGTCCTAATGTACAGATAGTTTAATTGTAAGGAATAGGTCATTTTTACTGCAGAGAATTTGATACATGAGTAAGCATTCAGAAGAAATCTCTGTCAGCTTAAAAAAATAAATTAATAGAAATGGAGTTGTATTTTTGTGTTATTTTCCTGACTTTTTAAACAGCCAGGCATCAAGACATTAAAGTTCATTACCATATTTGTCCCAAGAATGAATAAAGCTATCTATCTAGGATGTTTTTGGGCTTCCAACCACTCAAAGTTTCTTTTGAGTTACTTTGAGGAGTCTCTATTAGTAAGATACCAGTATGTGGATGACTAATCAGACAGCACATCAGAAAGAACTGAGCTCTTCAGCATGTCTTTTCCTCCATACCTGAAATTGAGTAGCAAAATGGGGAAAAGATCAAATATAATATTCCAGTATATGGAGACAAAACAAAAAATCTGAGCAATTCTTTGTAATGAAAATCTTTATATGTGCTTTAGATCCCACCATAAATTCTGCTCACTGCGTTCCTTTTCCTCTATGTGTCATCCTGTTATTCTTTGAAAAACCTTGTTCTCAACTAGGGGATATAAGGTTATACCAGCCCTTTATCTACACTAAGTCAGTGTGTTCCCTTAATTGTGTCTGATCCTACACCATTGTAGTTAAAGCACAACTGTTGCATGTAAAACAGTTCTAAGTCCTCCAGCCTAAGAAAATCTTCATCTTAGATACTGTTACTTATTACTATGCAACCTTTACATCATATTGGTGGGTGCCCTGCTTTTGGCTGGGACAAAGTTAATTTTGTTTCTAGTAGCTGGTATAGTGCTGTGGTTTGGATTTAGTATGAGAATAACATTGATAAAACACTGATGTTTTTAGTTGTTGCTGGGTAGTTGCAGCGTCTGCACTAAGTCGAGGACTTTTCAGCTTCTCATGCCCTGCCGGGTGCACCAGAAGCTGGGAGAGCACAGCCAGGACAGCTGGCCCAGGCTGGCCAAAGGGATATTCCCTACCATAGAACATCATGCTCCGGATATAACTGGGAAGCTAGCCAGGAGGTGGGATCACTGATCGGAAACAGACTGGACATCATGGTTTTTTTTCCGCTAGTGGTGAGCAATTGCATTTGTGCATCACTTTATTTTTATTATTGCTATTATTATTATTATTTTCCTTTATTATACTATTAAACTGTCTTTATCTCAGTGCAAGAGGTTTTTTTCCATTCTCCTTCCCATCCCCTTGTGGGGGTAGGGGAGAACGAGCAGCTGCATGGTGCTTAGTTACTGGCTGGGGTTAAACCGCAACTGTGCGATAATCCAATTAAAGCCTTCTGTCTGACACCTCCTTAAATTCTACTATAAGCAAAAGTATGTATCCATTTTGGCTCAAAATTCAGGAAATGGTTGCTGCGATACTTGAGGCAACCTGTTTAGTAAGAAGGCTTACATAAATCTAATAGCCTTTTAGACATTAGGGCTGTCTGTCCTTTCATTTAGGGTCAACTAAATCCTATTAAGTTGCTAATCAGGCAGTCTACATAGCTGTGATAAAATCCCTGTGCTGCTGCAAAAGAAACTATAGTCACAGAGCTATCTGAAACTATGTCAACATTAGTTAGTGGGCAAGATGGCTTCCACTGGAATAAAATGATGTGTCAAAGAAACACAGCACCATAATGCACAGAAAGAAAAATAAAACTTCACAGACAATATAATTCTGGCATTTTCTAGCTTCCGTGATTCCATTAGAAATTAATCTCTAAACAGTGTTTGTTTGTTTATTCCTCTAGACCTGTAAGCAGTGGTCCCACTGGAACATCTGTTTCCTATGCAGAGCAAAGACAACATGCAGGTACTTCATAAAGTACACAAGGACTTGGCTGTGTTATATAGGAAAGAAACAAGGAAACAAAAATTAAAACCCCAGCGGAAACATTAAGGGATGAATTAATTTTCATTTGCATGGCATTTACTAATAAAAATAAGTTAGAGAGCTAAGTGCTTCCTCTGTCAAGCAAGGTAATGATTTGCAGTAGCCATAAAAACAAGGATGGGAGAACCAGTTAGACATGGTAGAATTGTTTTTTTAAGGAAGTTCCTTCACCTTAGGTTTCACACACGCTTGAAGTCAAAGATATCCCTGGGCAATTATACCCTTACAATCTAAGTCCCCCTCCCCTCATGTAACAATTTGGACCAATAGTCATAGTAGGGTCTGGGGTCTTCACGGTCTTCTTTGGGTCCTTTCTTTGTCTCTAGGCAGGCCTTTTCTTTTCTTATCTCTAAGGCTGCAGCTTCTGCTGACAGTTGTAGCTTCCTCACCTTCTGGCTTGAACCAGCTCTGGGGCCTTCTTTTACCTAACTAGGCAAAATTTCAATGGAAGTTCAACACAGGTGAAAGTTCACAGCTTGTGGCCTAAGGCTTCAGCAAATTTAGCCACTTATGCTGAGCTAGTTATGCCAATTGGCAAATGGTGATTCCAGCTGAGCTCGACAAGTAATATTTTCCCGGCAGCTTCCACAAGATTTTGGAAATGCTGACTACTAACATACTTAATACTATTTTCATAGGATATGTATGAGCACTTGTGAAAGTTTCTTTCAGTTCAGATAAAAATGTGTTACTATACATTTCTCACAATATTTTTCATGATTGTTATTTCAGATTTCTGCCATGAATCTATCAGAAAAAAAGTGTGAGTCTTTCTTTGCCCCTACAGACCTTTGGTTTTGTATTTAGTTTAGAGCCTTTACTTCTCTTTCTTGTTTTTTTTTATGCCATGTAGAACTTCCATGCCAGTTGGGTGGCACATGCTGATGGAGATGGCTCTGGAAGTGTGATAACAAGTGTGATAACTCTGTGAGGAGTGGAACTGATGAAGCCTGGCTTCCTACAGATAGACTTTTGGCTGTTTATGGAGCTGCTAACTCCACATGAAGTTTTTCATGCTGATGGAGTGCTCACACTAGCTCTCTCTTATATGGCTCTTCAATGTCTATAATAAAATTCATTCCATACTGTTTTTCTTGTCAGGGCACTAAAAGGGTCATTCATTCAGCCTATTTTCATGACACTTGTAGGTTGTTAATGCATCTGAAGCCACTGTCCATCTGTCAAATTGGCTGAAATTGTTCAAAAGGTGTTAAATGGAAAATGTGAATTGACAGAGATGTATGTTTGTGTATAAAACCCCATGAAAAATATTATTTCATTCCTTTTGATAGCTAGACTAAAAAGGCAATTTAAGGTAAGATATAGAATATATTTTCCAGAGGAACCAGCTTCAAGAAAACATTGAAAATGGGGGGTGGGGTGGGGGGAGTGGGCGGGGCAAGATGGATCAGTTGCCTGAACATAAGAATCAGATGGTGTTTTAGAAACCCAAACACATCCTACCTGGCCTCCAGCAGCCTCTCCCGAAGTGTCTTATGTAGCTTTGGTTTATAACTGCCTCCTCAGCTGTCTTTGATAGCCAGGTCATCTGAAATAACAATAAATGCCTATGCTTAGGCAATTGAATCACTCCCTTAGAATCTGGTTCTTCAAGACAGTGACTATCTTCATAGAGAGAACTGCAAAGTGCTTGTCTAACTGCTACTGTTATGGAATTGATAACAGTAGTAGTCAACATAACTTTGCCCCCTGTCATCCCAATAGGGACATTGCATTTTAGGCTTCTGAAAACAAGGATTTACAGATTTTATAAAGCCAAGGAGTATAAATTGCTGGTCCTGTTAGCAATTTCCTCCCCCATTGTGCAGCTCTTAGTTTCTTTCCTTCCTGTGAAGGCTTTCCTTCAAAACTTGGAGCATTCAAGTACAGGAAAAATTGCAAATTCTGTCCCTCAGGATGAAAATGGATGGTGCCATCCATATAGGATATTTCCTTATTTATTATCTCTTCAGGTTTCAAGTAACATGACTGGAGAGAAGGAACATTAATCAAGTTGTCATCCTCCACTTGTCCCTCAGGTCTTTAAATCACACCAGCATTGACATGATGCACTTTCTTTTTGTAGACTAAGAACTCTCTTAGGAACTCTCCAGGGAAAATGGGTCCTGGACAGCTTCTTTGCTAACTCTGCTTCTATTTGAATTTCACTTTTTTTTTTTTTTTTTAAACAAAACAAACCAAAAATAATGCTGTGACTTTTCAGATGAAAATGGAAGCATCTTTTTCAGAAAAAAACCCTAACCCAAACAAAACAAAACAATAAGACCAGCTACCCTTTCTGTTGAAGTGGTTCTTATTTGTGCAAGAAGATTTTTTGAAGATCACTGAGTGAGAGAATGGAAGAATAATCAAATGAACATGACTTTCCAGGCCAAGGGAGTCATCTTGGTGACAGTTACTATAGATATGTGTAACTACAATGCTCTGGATAAAATTTGTAATCCATAAAATTTGTCAAAGAAGGATTGGAACCCAGGACTTCTCACCCTCCCAGCTAAGTGCCTTAGCACTGGTAACTTGACCTGCTGAATTCTTGGTTTAGATTTGTGGATTCCATAACAAGAATCAGGCAACTAAAAGTTGCATGTTACTGTGCTTAGATCCCTTTAGATACATGAGCCTATGCACTACCTGAGACCAAAATCTTCTTTAAAATATTCTCATTCACAACACAATTTCACAAATCATGGCTGAGGACACACATTCTTCAGATAGTGATAGACAGTACTCCTTCACATGACATGTTTTTGAGAAAATACAGTCTATGTCTATGAATCCTTCTGAGAGTAATAAACCTGCAGCCTGGTCTCCCTTCATTTGTGGCATAGAGACATTTTGATAAATCAGCTCTACAGGTGCAAGAACATACTAGTAGACCACCATACTACTAAATTTTTAAAATAAGAGCAATGGAAAGTTAATTCTTAAGTTATGTTGTCTTTGCATTTAAGTCAGTAAGAACATGTATTGGAACAAAAAATGTATCATGCCTGTAGGTCACTTATGAGTGCTAAAACTCCCCACCCTTCTCATCCAGATGGCATATATACATATGTTCTATACCTTGAAAGCATCTCAATCAATTAATGTATTCATCTGTGGAGGGCCATAGGCCTGTCTTCAGTTTGTCAGTGAAGAGACAGACTTATCATACAGACTTTTCTGAAGGAAACTCAGACTTAGCACTTCCAACTGCTTTTGACATTGTTTTTGCAGCAGTGATACTCAGTGATGCTCTTTGGTGCTCCTGTCCCTATTTATATTTGACCTTCATTACAGAGCTTTTTTCTTCATGAAAACCACTGCAATTATATATTTGCAAGCTGCAATCCTCACAACTGTTTTCTCATATTCAAGTGCTTTCACGCAGTCTTTCCGGTTTGCTCAGTTTCATAATTAGGCCATATGCTTTCCTTTCTCCTTCAAAAATCTCAGTCTCTTTTTCAGACTTGTTCTATCCCATCAACTACTCTGAAAGTTTTTAATTCTGTGTAGCACTATTGTCTTTGTTAGGACTCAATCCTGGCTTTAAAATCTGTTCTGCTGATATTTGACCGTATTACATTATTATTCTTTGCTGTTGCTTAAAGCACAGCCTACTTCTTCAGTTGCTCGTATGTCCACTCTCAACCAATGGGACTTCCAATGTTTTATTGTAGGCCCTAACGAAAGGCTAAAAGTTCAGGAGTCTTTGCTTATCTCTAAAGATCACTTGAACTTAAAACTATGTCCAGTCATTCAATATCATGTCAAGTTTACATCTCTCAAATAATTCAACATTTTGGCCAAAAATCTACCTGACTAAACAAGATGCTCACTGCTGAACTGAAAGTTCAAGAAGATGGCTTACAGGTCATAGAAACAAGAAGAGGAAATGAAGGAGAAGTATAAAAACACTGTTTGGGTACTTGTGGCTGAAATCAGGAAGGCCAAAACCTTTTTAGTGGGAGATGTAACTTGTGAGGGACAGAGACTACAGAAAGTTATTCTACAGTCAGTCCAGGAAGACCTTAAGCACTGTACAACTTGGCCAGCAGAAATCACATTAAGTTTAAGAAACGCAAATCTCTGCACCTGGAACAGAGTAACCCCATGTATCAGTGCAGTCTGGGAAGGGAATGGCTCAGTAACAGCCATTCTGAAAAAGGCCTGGTGTTTACAGTGGACACTAAGTTGAACATTATCCAACACTGAGCTCACATGGCAAAAAAAAAAGCAAACTCCACACTGGCCTACAATAGGAGGTGTATGACCAGCAGATTGAGGAAAGCTATTATTTCCCTCTGTTCAGTGCTGGAGAGGCCACATCTGGATGCTGGATCCTGGATCCAGTTATCGGCTCTCCAGTTCAAGAAAGATATGGAGGAATTGAAGAAGGTTCAACAGAATGGCTATAAAGATGGTCAGATACGACTTTCTGAGGAGGCCACGAGGGTGTGAGCCTGTATATTCCTGCAGAGAGGAGGCTAAGGGATCATAGAATCATAGAATATCTCAAGTTGGAAGGGACCCATAGGATCATCAAGTCCAATGTCCTGTTCCTTGCAGGACTACCTAAAAGTAAACCATATGACTAAGGGCATCATCCAGATGCTCCTTGTAGTCTGACAGGCTTGGTGCCGTGACCACTGCCCTGGAGATCCTTTTCCAGTGACTGATCACCCTCTCAGTGAAGAACCTTTTCTTAATGTCCAATCCAAGCTCTTCTGAATGGTGCCAAAAGATGTAACAAGGAACACGGGCCACAAACAGCTTGAGAGGTTGTATATCCTCCATCCTTGAAAGAGTTCAAGATTTGGTTAGAGAAAGCATAGGCTGACTGGACAGCCTTGGGAATACCTCTGCTTTGAGTGGCAGACTGGCATAGATGACCTTCAGCATGCCCTTCCAGCCTGCATTTCCATGTGCTTTATTGCTATATATTGTTTTTCTCTGCGGAGTGCTAAACCAAGGTCATAGATTTTGATGTGTTTTATCCTGACTGATTTTTTTTTTTAATTGCCTTTTTCATCGCCTGACAAAATTCTGTTTAATGAGAGAAATACTCTACTCTGCACAATTCAAGAATTCTTTTTTTTTTTGGTGCTAATTACCATAACAAAACCAGTGCAATGAGGTTGCATATTCTTGTCAAACACTGAGTGTTGAGTCATGTCCACTATTTAACACATGATATTAAATAGATTCTGTCACCTTAAATGCAGTTCGTGACGTGATTGTCAGGAGGACATATCAGGTCATTTCTCGCTAGTGGAAATATAATTGCAAGTGTTCTCTTCTCTAGCTGAGACAAATGAGATATTTGCATATTATTACTTTCTGGGACATCAGGAAAACTAGGTGCCTCTGAAGTGCCTGTACACTAATGCATAGGGAACACACAGGAGGAATTAGAGATCTGTGTGTAGTTACAGGGCAACAATCTCACTGGGATCATCGAGGCGTGGTGGGATAGCTCACACAACTGGAGCATTGCAGTGGCTGGATACTGGCTTTTTAGGAAGGACTATCTGCAATGGTGAGGAGAGGAATAACCGTGTTTGTGAGAGAGCAGTGGGAATGCATGGAACAATGCCTTGGGACAGATGGAGAAACAATTGTGTGCTTATGGGTCAGCATTGGCGGGGAGATCAATCTGGTGGGTGTCTGCTACAGACTGCATGATGAGCAAGAAAAAGCAAATGAAGCCTCCTTCAAGCAATTGGAAGAAGCCTCATCTTTGCCAGACCTGGTCTGCAAGAAATACTTCAGCCACTGCAATATCTGTTGCAGAGGCAACACAATAGAGTATGAGCAATCCAGGATGTTTCTGGAGTGCATCAATGATAACTTCCTGACAAAGATTATCAAGGAGCCAACGAAGGAAGGTGCTCTGTTGTACTTACAAACAAGGAAGAACTGGCTAGGGATGTGAATGTTGGGGGTAGCTTTGGCTGCAGTGACCATGAGACAGTGAAGTTCAGCTCCTGTTCAGAGAGTTGCTTGGAAGAATTGCATGGGAGATGGCAAATGGTGGATTTTTAGGGATCATGTCTTCCAGGTTCATGCAGGACATGCAGGAAGTTGAGCAAAGGTGGTAGGAAGTCTGCATGGATGGATAACTGCGAATAACTCCCTTCTGACAAAACTCCAATGTAAATGGGAAGCATAGAAGATGTGAAAGGGACAGGTGACCCGGGAGAAAATAGAAAGACTTTTGGACTGTGCAGTGATGGGGTTAGGAAAACCTGGCAAGGGATGTGGTGGGCAGCAAGAAGGGCTGCTACAGGTAAATTGACAGCAAAAGGGGAATGGGGAATGGGGAATGGGACAGGAGACCTGGTGACAAAGAGCATGGAAAAGGTGGAAGTACTCAGTGCTGCCTTTGCTTAGACCTTTACTGATAAGATTTGCTTTCAGCAGGCCCAGGTTCCTGAGCCTCTTGAGAAAAGTCTGGAGCAAGGAAGACTTACCCTTGATAGAGAAGGATCAGGTTAGGGAACATTTAAACAAACTGGACACACACAAATCTATGGGACCTGATGGGACACACCCAGGAGTGCTGAGGGAGCTGTCTGGTATAACTGAGACTACTCTAGATCATCGTTAAAAGATCATAGTGACTGGGGGAGATTCCTGAGGACTGGAAGAAAGCAAACACTGCTTCTGTCTTCAAAAACAGCATGAAGGAGTATCTGACAAGACAGTCAGTTTCACCTCGATCCTTGGGAAGGTGATGAAGCAATTAATCCTGGAAACCATTTGCAAATACGTAAAAAAACAGGAAAACAAATGGGAGTAGTCAGCATGGATTGACAAAGAGGAAAGCATGCTTAACCAACCTGAAAACCTTCTATGAGATGATTGTCTTGATGGACGAGAGGAAACCAATGGATATTGTTTATCTTCACTTTAGCAAGGCTTTCAACACTGTCTCCCACAACATCCTCATAGACAAATTAATAAAGTATTGACTAAATAAGTGGACAGTGAGGTGCATTGGAAAGTGTAGTTGCACTCACATGGTTGTGATCAGTGATACAAAGTCCAACTGGAGACAAGGCACTACTGGTGTGCCCCAACGCTTGATACTGGGGTCAATATTGGTTAACATCTTTGTTAATGACTTGGGTGAGGGTACTGAGAAAATTCAGCCATTGGCTTTGGAGGTATTGAAACATGAATAAGTGACTGAAATGCAAGTTAGAGTCTGAATTTGCAGCATATTAGAGACTGCAGTAAAAGGCAGGGTATATTTTCTCTGTAGCAAATATACGATTGGTTGTACATTTCAAATAATGTGTATGCATGTAGGCAACAGCTAAAGAAAAAAACAATACAAGTCCAAACCCTTGGTTGTCTTACAGCCACTTAATCAAGTAGTAGAAGAATTTTACTGTCGGTATTACCGATTTTATCTCTAGGGCTAGCACTGAGAGGCCCTAAGGACAGAATTACACCCCGTAATGGTTATATGCAATTGCTACAGAGGTGTTTTGAATTAAATGCCTTGAATCTTTAAGATTCAAAAAGAATATTTTTGTAAATCATTTGCATGTATTTGACTGCATCAAAAATGGTTCTTAAAACTGGAGTGAGCAGGTTGTCTAAGCCAGTTTTCTCAATGCCTCTTGAAAGTGCTCCTGGGGAAAGGACAGGGAAAATATATTTCAGAGCCAATCAGGAGTTCAGCAATAGCTGCACGCATGCTGGGCATGAACCCTTTACTCAAATAGTGGCGCTTGCAATTTCAGTAAACACAGAAGAGGAAAATAGAAATTAAGCTGTTAAGAGAAAAGCTGATTTCCATTTGCATTCTGGATAGTCCTGCTGTTTTCAAATAGTCATTTTAACTAAGTAGTTGTTTTGCACTAGGAGATACTGGTCTGTTATGATCCCAGTAAGAAAGACACTCAGGGTCTGTAAAGTATCCTTTAAAATGCTATTTATGAGAGCTAACACTGTAGAGAAACAAAGAAGAGTACAGATAATCTTACATCCCTTTAGATGCTGGGAACTCTTGTGCTGCGCAGCTTTGAGCAGGCCTCTGATCTACGCGCAGCACACCGTGCAGACCCTGTCCGTGGGAAGAGTGACCTTATTTTGGTCATTCTACTTCTATAGGATTTTCTTACATGAGAACAACTCTGTTCATCCTTTCTACTGTCAAACAGAAAGGAGGCTTAAATAAGAACTTCTTGCTGTACTTTTGGACAAAGGCGAGAACAGGAAGGTGTTGCAATTGCTGGTCCCCAGTGCGAATGCTCCCCCATTGCAATGACCAGCTGACATGATCCTGCAGTCGAGGGATTTGTGCAGCCCAACACAGGCATGAAGTCCATGCTGGATGCGCAGCACAGCATGGCACATGACTGGGTGTACTCAGATTAACTTTTTTGCTGATCACTAACTCCTCGATGTATGATGGTCTCCCGGTCATTTTGCTGGCACAGTATTACCAGGTTGTGTTGTATGGTTTATAAATTTCCTAGGCAACTCCTTTTTCTTTAAAAAGATTAGCTATTATTTTCTAATAAAATGTGTTTATGAATATAGATTTACATTCAATATTTTAAAATTGTATTTTGAAAATGTGTTCTTTTCAAAAGAGATAGATAGAAGTAAATTATCAAATCCTCCAAAATGTGCTCGATTTCAGAATTAGATTGACATAGCATGGAAAATTATGCTAATTGTAGGCCACCTCAAACACTTTTATTTTTCAAGTTGTGCCATTCATTTAATTTTAGCTGTTCTAAAGTAAGATGCTATTCTGATATTGTAAATGTGCAAAGTCTCATCCTAAATTATTGAGCAATTATCAAAAAATAAAGAAACAAAAATTACTGCTAGGAAAAAATATCATGCATTCTGGGAAATTTTAAAGCTTCTCAGTGATTTTAAGCCTGGCAATGAAGTACTTCTAAGGTAAGCTTTCACAGATTTTTTTTTACTCCTTGTATGATATATGTATTAAAAAAAAAAAAAGCTCAGCTAAGATTTATTAGCTTGTCATTATTAATTGCAGAAGTAACTGTTGTTCTTTGATGGACTGAGAAAATTACTGCAGCATAAGGACAGATGCTTCCAATTGAAGTCAATTCAGGTAACTTCATTTTAGTCTTTTCTGAAGATTTTTTTAAAAGCTGAAAAGAGCAACAAACAAGCAAAGAGATCTAAGCAGGCAATAGAAAGACCAGAGAGAGGTGTGAAAGAAATATGGTATCCCCCATAGAAAGAAAGAACCCTGGGCAATCAGTGAAGGTAACTTTGATAAAACTTTGCTTTTCCAAACACAGGACAAAGCAAGGAAAGTCTGTGTAAGGCAGCATCCAAGCTACAGACACCAAAAGCGAGGCAAATCGGTATGTCGATTGTCACAGTTGGACCTTTTAGTCACTGTGAAAGGATGCTACAAAACTTGAGCTGTGTTTATTGCAGGTTTAAAATAGGGCCCTTTCAGAGGCTGGAGGAACATGCCAGTTGCTACAGAAATGGAAGTGTTCAAGCTGTGTTAAGCAGGATGAAAGCACAAGATTTTATTTGTTACAAAGGTGATTGCAGAAGTGGTGAAAACAGATAAAAAGTAAAAGCTCTAAGGGGCAGAGCTGTTGGTCTGTATTACGTAGAAATGAGTACTGGTGCTTTACAGATAGAAATCACTACGAAGAACTGAGAGTTGATTTCAGGCCAGCTTGTAGATTTGTGGAGGACTTGTCATTTTTGAGGCTGCAACTGGCCTCAAAAAAAATGGCTATCCTGTGCAGGAGGTAGTTGTGGAAATATCTGTGTTCGGCTTATTCTTTGGCCTTTTCACATTGCCTGAGGCTCAGCAAAACAACTGGATGGTGCAATATTGAAGGCCTTGATTATACTATTGTGCTTTGGTATTTTTTTCCTCCCTATGCTATCTTGGTCTGTAAGAGCTGAGAGGTGCTTGACTGTGGAGATGCTGTCTTGACTGAAGTAGTAAATCTGTTCTGCAGCATCCACACTGCTGGCACCCAAATAGAAAAGGTATGAGAGGATGCCACGTTTTCACAGTGGATGCCTTAGATCTGAGAGCAGTGCATGGCTAGAAGTACCATTTCTGCTTCATTACACACATGAATAAACTCCTTGAATGAACTGCCCTGTCCATCTTTTCACAGTCACTTTACTGGCAGGCAGGTGGTAAGGTATCATTGCTCCTTAACACAGCGAAGGAAAGACCACCATGGATTTATACATCTGACTTCAGTTAAGAAAACTGAGTGTCCACTCTCACTGGGATTATGTGCTATATTTCTTAATCCAGGCACTAAATCTTCAGAAAGCTAGAGATCATGAAAGAGTACTATTTCTATAGTCACAGGTAAAGGTGATGGTTTACAAAGTTGTTCAATCAACTCAAAACATCCACAGGAAGGTGTCTCAGAGAAAAGACAATCATAAGATTATTTTTTCAGTCTTCCACAGTCATCATGCTTTAAATGAGCCCTTTCTTGTACCTACAGGAAGCCTGAAGATGTGCAGCTCATACAACATCAAAAAACCCCAGACTGACTGCTTGTGGAGGTAAAATAAGCCTGGTGTTCCAGCAGTCTTTCGATTCTCCAGTAAAATGAAACATCCATTCTTCACTTTAAAAGGTGTACATCATGGCCAACAAAAAAAAACAAACCCTTGAAAATAATCCTTTTGTCACCTGAAGCATATTTTTTCATTGACAAATCACAACAACAGGAACAGGATAAAGTGCCGTGTGCCATGGTTAGGAGATCATACTTTTATCATATCTAACCAAAGACCAAAGGCAAGGTACTGATCATCTTGTCTTTCACCCAAGCCAGAACTTCTTATCTTCAGTATAGTATACGGAAATAAAGCTGTTTCTTTGAGGTTTCAAAACAGAGGTCTTTGTTATATGGATAAAATTAAATAACCACTGGTGTCCAAATTTGTCCTAGCAAAGAGTAATGACTGTGAAGAGAAAGCTCATTATTAATCACAAAAAAATAGTTTGAAAGAATGGCTAGTGGGGAAACCACGCAGCAACTTCAGAGACCTGAGGCAACTTGAATTCTGACATTTTTTGTTCTATGGCTATGTTTACGTGGGCAAGTATTGTACTGCAAGGGAGATTGTAGAGCAAAACGGATGGTGTTGAGGACTGAGTCACAACTCTGTATTTATGTTGTATCTTTTTTTGGTCTATGTTTGGACTTTCATTCCTTATTTGGATTCTAGTCAGGTCCCATGGACTGACTGTCCATTAGCAGTTGGAGAGCATTAGTTGCACTCCTGGAGCACATCCTGCCATTTAGTCTCACCCAAAAGAAATGCAGTTCATGCACTCCATGACTCCCTTCATGAAATGAGTCAAAGCTCATTAACGCAAGTGGACCCATTGACTTCTGCAGAGAGGTGCCACTTCTTTCCCCTCGGTAGAGTAGCTCCTACACAGCTCAGTTCCCTCAGCTGCGACAACCACAGTAATGAGCAATGATGGCAACAACTGAGTGTGATGCTAGAGTCTGGAAGAGCCCGTGTTATCTCTTCAAGCACTGGCAAGTGTGCAGGTCATTGTCCCCAGCCTGCTGCCTTAGGCAGTTGCATCCTTATCCTATTCTTGAAGCTGAGACTGCCCCTATAATTGACTTCTTTTATAACTCAGACTAAATAATTGTAATTCTTAACTCAGTAGTGCTGTGGCTGAACTGATAGGAAATGTAATAATCCATATCATTTATAGCATTCTGTATCATTTTATGAGAGTTTTCCTGTCGTCCTTGCAATTGTAAAGTCAAAAGCCTTGCAGTGATTGTTTTGCCAGATCCAAAGGGTAAAATATCTTTTCATAGCTGAGACAATTCCCTTTCGCCTGTTCTGTTGGAGGCTCCAGCCATCATTTTCACCTTTAAGCAGCTTCTTATGTTTTTAAATGTTCAAATTTAGCAGTGTTGGTTCCCCAAACTCCAAATTTTCTAAAGTCTTACAGATCAAATATTGAGTGGCTGGGTTTTGTTTAATACTCGTTTGAATCAAAGCCTTCATTAAAATATTTGGTCAACATTCCAGTTACCTTTTAAGCTTAAATTTCTGTGTTCTTCCAAACATTTTGTTCTCTGTGCATGTAAGATTATCACAATGAAAGCTTACTGAGAGCATTTTTTGGTGTGACCGAAGGATAAATTAGTCCATTTGAAAGTGCAATTGTATTTAAAGAGCAATGTCTAGCCAAATGCAGTTCAGAGAAGTTTCCGTAAATATCCTGTTTAGTTATCTAAATAATTTGTTTGGAGATGGGTCTGTATTTTGCAGTAGAAAAGGAGACTCTGGTATATATTGTGTTGTGATGGGGTTTATAACTATGTAGTTTCTACAAGAGATTTTCAAAGGTGATCTTGTTTGGGAGCTAGGGAATGGATGCCTTTATCTCTTGAAGTCTCTTACAAACATCTGTTTTATGCTTTTATTGAATAAATAATTTTGCAATGCCAGGTCTGAAGAGGTGGTTTGTAAAGGACTGAAGAGGGAATTTTCTTTAGCACTTCTGAAACAACCACCACACTATGAAGTTGTCTTTACTTGTTTCTCTTTTACTGATCTAGGAAACAAAGCAGAGGGGAAAAAAAAAAAGTTACTTTTTGTACTTTTCTACCTATAAGTGGAATTTTAGAATATAGTGCTTTACTAAAGCTCTGTTGTTTATTTTGAACCTGGCTCCTACTAGCTTCAATTGATGGTCCCTATTTCACTGAAGACACAGAATATAGTCATGCTATTAATTATGTTATGCACCTTTACATGCATGTGTTCACATTTCAGGACCTCAGATCGAAAGACTGAAAGTGGAGGACTGGAAGGAAATCCTTCTTAGCTAATACAATCGCTTTGTCCAGGCTTACTGTTCCTTCACTGCCTCACTGTGAAAAGGATGGTTTCCCCCCCAAAGATTTATAATTTGTCCAGGTGTGGGTGTTTCTTCATTTATTCTTTTAAGTAAGAATGGCAAAAGGCCTATTTCTGCTACAAAGGATGCACCTGACAAATTCTGAAATACAGCTCCTCTGCTGAAGTACTGGTGGGGGGGTGTTATTTTTAATGTGGAAAAAATCCCTGTATTTCTCTAGTCATGAAATTGTTTGCAATTTAATAGAAAAAAGTAAATGCATGGAAAACAGCAAATGAAAAATTGGAACCCAAAGTTTTAAAGCACAGATCACGAGTATGCCAAAATTGTAAGGCAATTGAGAATTTCAACTCAAAAAGGGACTATAATAGCTGTAACTATAAACAAGGCCACCAGCCTTACCTCTTATTCCACTGTATCGATTGCTCAAAAAACACCAGACTGAAACAGCAGAATGACTGTAGAAAATCATTAGCCTTGTTGTATTTGCCAGGCCTATTCTTCATGATTAGTCAGCCCAAAACACTTATCGGCTACTTGTTTTAGAATGAGCTACTCCACCATTCTCCTGCCAGATACAGAACTGAAGAAATGATGAAGAGTGGTGATCAGCATTAATGCATTTCACAAATGATATATAGCCTGATAAAGTGACTTCTTATTTTTAACTGGTCTCAGCTCTTGTTGAGTGTGCAAGAGTGTGTTCATCCTGAGTTCATCAAAATCCATTTTTGAGCAGGAACATGTGTTTTCTGTGGGGAAGTGTGCTGAAAGGAAAGCAGACAAATGTAAAAGTACAAAATCTGAATGAAGATTGCCTATGTCCCAGCAAAGGCTGTGGCTGAGTGGATGATTTCACCGTACTTCATCCCTGGGAGCAAGAACTCATGGTGCTGGTGTGCAGAAACATCATTTGCTTTGCTACGCAAGCAGCGCATTGTTTGTTAATGGGAGCTGGGGGTGGTGTGCTCTGGTTTCCACGCCCTGGAAAATGACACAATCTCAAACAGAGAAGAGGATGTCTCCCAGTCTGTCTCTGCAGAAATAGCTGATCTTTAACTATATTAAAACTAAACTTCAGAAATTCATAGAAACAGACTATGATGCTTCTCACATTTACTTGTCCATAATGATTCCCACAACAGTCCAACCATTTTCTTCTTTAATGAAATAGTTTGAATTTTGTGCAGATAGGCAGGAAAAGCTATGAAGAAATAAAGAAAGCAGCATTCAAGGTAAAACAGATAAGAAATGACAGTAGAGAGAAGGAGAGAAATGATGGAAAGGCAAGGAAAAAGACACAAGGAATACAGTGAAATAATATTGAAAATACATTTTTATTAGTGTATAAATATTTTTGTATAAGCAGTTATAAACGTCATTATTTTTTTTCTCCCTAGAACAACACACTAAGTATTAAGTAAAAAAGTGAAGGAAATAAGTGGTAAGATCCAATGTAAGGGAAAATAATTTTGGGAAGATTAGAAATGAAGATAATTTGAAACAATATTACAAGTAAAATGTTTTAAAGTGTCAAAGTTGAATACATAGTGTAACATTTAATTAAGGAACCTGAACCACAGTTGTTGTGTTTTAGTGGCTTTCAGATACCTCCAAACAGTTCTGAATTTTGTGAGGCAAGATTTTGGGGGGTGCTCATCTGGGTGGAGCTAGTGATAGAGTTGGAGAAAGCAAAAAAGCTCTTGGATATATAAACACTTCTACAGGTGTAACTGCTTTCAGGCTTCAAAAAAAAAATAAATCAGTAATTAATTTCAGTCAAGTAAAACTTGAAAAGAAGCAAAAATGGAAAAGCTTAAGTTCTTATTTGTGTTTGTACTTGAATTGATTTGATGGGTAGCACTGAAGGGCTCCTTCACAGAGCCAGAAAGGGCACCCCAATGCTGGGGCCGCCTAATCCTCGCCAGAGCGGGCAGCCTGCCTGCCCTCAGCCAGCTTTAGTAAGAGCATCAGGAGCCTCAGCATCTTCCCAGGACAGTCTTGCAGGTACCACCACAGCGGCTGGGAGCCAGGGACTTCATGGACCTGTGTTTTTGTGCAGGTCAATAGCACCAGGGACCCTGGAAATCCAGGAGCTTGGCAATTTAGTGGGGACATGCCAGTGAAAGTGTCAAGGCGCTCATTAAAGAAAAGATCTGTTTCTTGCTCTAACAAGTGCTTGAACAGTAGCACCGGCAGCCAAATCAGTCTAGGTGGATTTCCTCTGCCATTCCTGCATTTTCATGGCAGGTACAGCCTTCCCAGGCTGAAAGCTTTTGCTTGTGTTTTTGTCATGCAGTGCATTTACATCTAATGCAAAGTGTCTCTAGTTAGTTGGGAGAAATTTGCCATGCTATTGCACATTTACTTCCTCTTCTTTCAAAAGACTGTGCAGATGTGAAGCCTGTGTTTTCCCCACTTATCCCTCAGTTTGTGAACTCAGCCAACTGAAACAATAGAAACAATAGGATTTTTGTTTGTTTGGTTGGTTGGTTGTTGTTGTTGTTGTTACAGAGGCAGAAAATAGTGCTGTCCGAAGGGCGATTCTGTCCTGGCATTTTTGCCTGGCATTGCCTCTAAGGATCTCCAAGCTTCTTGCAGCTGCTTCCTTCAGCTTCGTTTGAGTCTACTTTAAATACTTAGACCAGCTTCAGATGGAAACAGCAGGTTTTATGTTGGCAGTGCCAGCATAAGTGAAAACCTAATTTCAAAACAAATGCCTTAAAGTTAGACAGATAAGGTGGGCTGAAATGAATCTCTTTTCGGGCTCTCTGTTAGGTGTGTTCGTCACTGCGTTAGCAGGGATCCTGTTCAGCAGCACTGCGGTTCCCACCTGGAGCTGCTCCTCCCGCACGCTGGGCTCTCACCTTTGCTGAGGCTTTCAAGCCACATCCTTTCTGTTTTCTGTGCTGTTTTCTCCTTCCTCTTGTCTTTTGTGGCACCTCACTGCTTTGTCAGTCATCCCTGCATCCCCCTTACTTCATTTATCCAGGATGTTTTGATTTGTAACTAGCGCTGGAGGACTCTGCTTTTAACCTTGATCCCTTTTGTGCAGTTGGGCTCCCAGAAAAATAATGCAGAGGAAGGAGGACAATACCTCCTTCGGAGATCTCCAAATTACCACTTTTTTTTTTTTTTTTTTTTTTTTTTTTTTTTTTTTTTTTTTCCTGTGCAGTAATGAGCANCTTAATTTGTCCTTCCTGTGCAGCTTGAGCAGAAAGTCTGTTCATCTATTTAATTTCTAAGACTGCCAGTGTATTTTATAAAATACACACCATGGGAAGGATACATGCCTCATATCAATCCACATCTGTTGGATCACTGTCAGGTCTTGTGGGAGACTTATACATTGAGGGATAATAATATAAATTGTAGCCTTCCAGTGTAAAATACATTTTCTAAATAGTCTCTTCTCTCCTCTACAGTCCTCTGCATTTTCCATCAGTTTTGGGACTGACTGTTATAGCAACCAAAAAAGAAAGAATATTTTTGTTTACCATATCTAAGTCTTACATTCAAGCACTAGATTTTATTTTATTTTATTTTATTTTATTTTATTTTATTTTATTTTATTTTATTTTATTTTATTTTATTTTATTTCTAATGGAGCATAATCACTAGCTTTCATTGACAAAACAAATGAGAATTCTCAACTAAGAAATTTCCAGAGTGATGTTTTCCAGAAGCTGGAGACTGCACTGTGTAAAGGACCATTTGATGTGTGCAACATATTTTGTGCATTTCCCAGGAGAACTGAGAACTAGCATCTGTTACAGATATGATGCTCTTAAAGGTAGCCTGAAACTGGTGTTTAGCAATCTTCCCCAACTCCAATAATATTCAATCTTTTTAATGAACGGCCATGTTAGTTGACTGAACCTTCAGTTGGAATAGCCTTTATGTAATATACCATTACTTTATACCAAGTGAAAAAATATTTTTTTGGCTTATTGACATTTCATCATCAAATTGAAAAATTCCCTGAACCACTTTTTATGAGACTTCATCTGAATCTCATGGTAAACAAGCCACTTATATGACTGTGATCAGAAATGGCCAGAGCATTTTGTTACTCACCAAGGCTCACATTGCCCTGGGTGTTTAAGTATTGGTTGATCCACATCTAATGATGATTTGGCTTTGGTATTAATGATTCCTCATCAGTTTCATTTGACTATGTGGTTACTTAGCTTTTGTGATAGGGATTATGAGGCTGGGCAGCTTCCACAAAACATAAACCTCGCATTCCTAGATTATTATGGAGTTTATTTCTATGCTGGGATGGCACCCACTCATGTGTTATCCCATTCTTTCTTCCTAAACCCTTATTTCATTGAGGGGAAAACATGGGGAAACAGACCACAGAAGAGTCATTCAATGATCAGGACAGATAACTGAGCTAGATTTGAATGGCACCAGCACTCTAGGGCATGTGATGCTTTACAGGTCCCTGCAGTTTAGACTTTTCTATTTTGTACACGGTGGCAAACGGTGCTTACTAATATGCCTGCTTTCTCTCTGCTCAGTGAACACTTGCAGCCCAATATGGTCTGAGGTTTTTCTTCTCACAATGTATTATAGATTCAAAGGAAGACTCACATTTTCTGGGGAAAAAAAAAATTGCATTTCCTCAATCATCATGAAACATAATAACAGCTTCTTTTTTCTTTTTAAAGTCCCTCTGGCAAATTTCTGAGGTGCTCAATTTACTGAGTAAATGCAACATCCTCAGAAGGAATAGATTTTATATGTTACTTCTGTAACACTGTGTCTGTTACCTGACTGTCTGATGCCTCATTTTCCAACATTTTATAATTGACTAATATAGAGGGGCAAAATTTTAAAACTAAGCTTTTAAACCATGATGTCTTCTCTAGTCAACAAACATTTTTTTTTTCTCCCCAAAACTTTAATTTCTGAGTTCTTCAGGAGAAATGATGCAAGGAAGTCTTGCCAGGAAAAAATTGGTGTTGGTTTATTGTGGAACAATGAGACGTTTGCTTCAGCCTGAAAAGAAGTAAGCCACATCTGCCTTCTCACATTCACAGTGCAAAGGGATGTTCAAAGAGGACAACCCTCCCAGGGTGGTAAAATTCCATACTTGTAGCGATGTTCTTCTCTGACTCTTGTTATCAGAGCTGAACCAGAAGATCCACATGGCATCCTAGAAATTTGATCATTGTTGAACTGAATCTGTGAAATCCCTATTCATGGACTTCAGGTTCTTCTAAAACTAATTGTATTACCTATCAGCCTATGACATGTCATGGTGCGGTAAGGAACTGGCAGGAGGTGAAATAAAACTTAGTCCACTGACATGCTTGATGTTCCTTCTAAACAAGGAAAATAACTCTTCAGACTTCATTTGAATCTTTGATCTTTTTAGAAGAACTGAGTTGAAAAACACTGAGGTCTTGCTGAATTTCAGCTGTAACAGCATTTCCTGAAAAAAACCTCTGTAAGTCTTTCATAGTCCTATGCAATTGTCTGTTTTGATCTCATCTCTTTATCTGATGGCTGCCTCTGAGAAAAAAAAAAACAAACAACAACCCACCACCATTAAAATCAAATTGTATTCAAACCTCCAAGTTCCTGCAGCCAGATTCCTTGTGCTCTATAAGTATCCAGTCACCATGTCTTTTTCCAATAGAAAATGCTAGTTCAATGTATGTTGATTGTATCTTTCTTCCATTTCAAATTTTAGGGATGATTTTCAGATTTTGATCCTGGTACCCTACTTATTTTGAACAAAAAATTCAGAAAAATTACAAGGGCTTTTTAGACTAAGCTCCAGGGATCGATAGTGCACTTTGCATTTTTCTGACTTGGATCTGGAAACACTCACTTGCTAGTACGTTCTTCTTCAGCAGAAGTTTTTCCTCATTTTTACATGTCCTAATAATACGAATAACAAGGGACACATGAACATTCAAGCAGATTCCAAGTAATGCTATTTTCATCTGATTGAATGCATGTTTTAGCACCAGCTTACAGCTGTTCCATATGTAATTAAACATTCTACTATCAGATGTTCCAATATTAAGGCTCAGGTTCATTAGCCAAAGCAGTAAAGTGTTTTATAACATTTTAAACCAGCAGTGAACACTGAAATCTTATGGCTATCTATACTACCCAAACAAAATAGAGCCCTTTCAGTCCAGACATTCAGATGGGAGATTTACTGAGCACCCAGCCGGGCAATTATCTGTGCTAATGCACATGAATCTGCATCAAGGTCTGCAGATCATCAACAAAAATACTTTAGGCTGAAGTAAATATGTACAGGCATCTTGGGGTAGGAGAATCCTGGAGACCTGCACTAGTGAGGCAACTCGTGGAGTGCTGGAAGCCACATTCATTCATACTGAACTGTAATTTCTGGGCCACTGGTTACCAAATCGCTACCACTCCACAGCACCAGGACTTGCTTTACCACCACTAAATCCCAGGGGACTACTAACATATGAGGGCTTCTTCCAGAGTGTAATAATAAACTGCATCTAGAAAAGCAAGGACTTTATCATCTGCATGTGTGGGCAGCAGAGCAAACCCCTTCACAGTCTCATGGTGATGGTTTTCTGGAGTCACTGATGATTATTTTACATTTGTGTGATGAAATAGCCCCACAACAAGGTGTCAGTGACTGACAGTTGTCACAGCTTGTGCGCACTCCTCCATCTCTGTGCGTAGCCCCTGCTGTCTTCTCATTCAGATCGACAGCTGCATTTTGAGAACATAGCTTCTGCAGCATTTCTTACATCATTTTCAAGTCAGGTATGTTTCATCCACAGCTAAAGAAGGAGTATGCAGAGAGCAAAGTGTCTTAATTTACCTCTCTCCAGAAGGTTAGCAAAGACAGACAAATTTGTATCCCCCCTACACCCCCCCCCACCCTGCTGAGTTAGTTTATCAGACCACATATTCTTTCATATTTAAATGCCATTAAGACAATATATATGATCAGCATTTAGTTGAAGGAAGTCCTTCCAGTGCAGCACAACTATGTTGAAAGCAGCATTCAGTTCAGTCTGAAATAAGACCATATGTTTTAAGTAGCAGAGAAAGTTACAATACTCTGGAGAAGACCTGAAAAAAATAAATGTTGACATTTCCTAAATGTCCTGCTCAATATCTTTATATTACTTGTGACAGAGCCACCACTGTGATATGAAAAAAATCCTGAACTGATGATAATGCTGTCACCAAGCATTAAGCAAAAGCACCCTAAATTGTAGCAATCCCAAGATGTAAAGAATGTAGAAGCCTCTTAACGTGTCCTCTTACTCCAACTTCCACAAGTTTATCACAGAATGAAAATGAATGTTCTGTCATTGTCACATGACTCCTGGGGCTGAAGTCCCCAAAGTAGTGAGACGTTTTGATACAACTGGGGAAACTGTCAGCGTGCTGGGCAAAAGAATCGGACTCTGATGTGAAGGTGGTGGGGGTCCATCATGTCTCCCATGGCTGGTTGCTCAGGGAAAAAAGCAAGACATTTTGCTACAAGAAAGGAAATCTGAGATTCTTCTTCATCAAGCCCCAAATTCTGCTGACAGAGGCACCTGTTAACCCCTCCCAGCACCTCTGCGGGTCACTGAGCACACCGGACACTGAGCACAGCCTGCCTAAATTCAGCTGTCAGACAGGTTTGTCCTTACTCAGCTTCTGCATTTTCTTCCTGCAGCTTCTGTCATCCACATGATAATAATATAAACCTGCACTGTTCTTGTCAGAGTTTCTGTTTCCCTTTCTGTTAAATAAGAAATGAAGATGGGAGCTGTATGACTCCAACAGAGTTATTAAAAACAGGATTAGAGAGAGGAGCAACATCAAACTTCAAAAGAAGTTTTGGGGGAGAAGGAGAATGGCTTAGCGTTACATAAGGATGATACCTGCTGGCAGCAGACTTAGGGAGTTTGCACGTAGCTGAAAGCTGTGTGTAGCTGCTTTTTAAGCATATCTGGAGCCATTCTTTACCAGGAAGCACACATATGGCAATCATAATAGCCCACATTAGCCCCATCAACCAGCCTGGCTAACATCTGGTGCCAGAAGGAGAGATGATTAGATTTAGTTTGCTCTTCAGAGGTGCAGGGGTCTCTCCCATGGGAGCTGCTCCTAGGCAAAGCACAGAGGACAGCTGCTGGTTTCACAACTGTAATAAAATCTTCCCAAGTTTTCCACCAACAGGTAAATCAAAATCCAAAAGTACATTCAGCCTGAAAAAGAATACAGATTTTTCCCACAAACATAATAGTTATAATGTTAATTGTAACATTCAGTTATAACATTTTAAACATGCTCCTATTGCTTGGTATTTGCAAAAGTATGGAATTAAATTCTTCATTAAAAAAATTTGTTTTAAAAAAAGTGAAAATTTAAGCATCACCTGTATTTTTACTGCTTAACTTAAATATAAGAAGTCGATCTGAACATTTCTAATATTACATTTTCCTGGTGTAATAACTCATGAACTTTTTCTGTGCTTGGTCACTGATGTTACATCATTTTTACAGTTCTTTATTCTCTCTGACAGCACAGCATCATATCAACTTTCTCTGCAAACTTGTGAAGAAAACAGACAAAAGTAAATATTTTTGTATTTAAATGACTTTTATATACATCTTTCTATTTTATAGCTCAGAGTAATAATTACTTAATTGGATCTTGTTAAATTTTATAAATAAATTAATTACTATTTTTTAATAAAATCACTGCAATGTCTGAAGCTTGTCTCCACAGAGACGATGATAATACCATCTGTCTCCTGGCTTGTGGGAGACAATAAAAAGATAATTTAATTGAAGTTGGACCACAGATTTATACAGCAGAAGTAATTTCAGAAGAAATTAGACCTAGCAGGAACTTTTCAGGGGAAAACATTCATTTCATCAGAAAATATCACTTTCTGAAAACTAGGACTTGTAATGAGAAAAAGAAAAAAAAAACAGCATGCTTTTCACATCAATATTTTTACAAGGCTTCATCTTCTCAACACGTCTGTCTTGTATTTCAAGACAAGATCTTTTATTAAAATGTAAACTAATTACACTTTATTCATATTTAATTGTAATGGAAACCTTTAACAGCAAAAATTGAAGCAAGGCTTTGAAATTGCCTGAAAAAACTCTTTTTTACATAATTCCTGTTTCATTTTATTTGGTTTTGACTTGGAATCATTTATGATAATAGATAAAATACAAAAGTTATATACAATGAATTAACATAAGCATTCAGAGAACTTTCCAAAGAATAATGAATTTAATGCTATATTAAAAATGATGATTACATAGGGAATTGGAGTGAAATAATAACTTCTTTCTTCTTTGTAAGTAAAAGTGTACTTTTATGATAGCTATTTCTTTTTCTTAAAGGAAGATGTCTGTGTGAAGTATAAAATAAAAATGTCCATTTAAAAGTAGATGTTCTTTGGTGAGAATCCAAGGCAACTGCACGTAAAATGATTTACTGGGTCAAAATGAAATTGAAGAAAATGAGGGTATGCCTTATATAATCTTTTTATAATCTTCAGTAAACATCATAAAGTCAGCCCAGTAATCTACTTACTCCTTAGCATCTCTGATTTGATTTCTTCTGAAGCAAGGTTCTGGGCAGTGAGGACCAAAGAGCAGTTGCACAGTTCTCTGGAGCTGAAGAAATTCTTCCTTTCACAAGAAATCTATTTAAATCATAATGATTTGTACACCTAATCCCAGGGAGAAAATAAAACAGGCTTCTCTGTAATGTCTTTGGCAGGTGGGTGTGGAAGGTCTGCCTATTTATCATTTTATCTGAAGTAAGAAGTATTACTGAAACATATTTCTCAAAGGGTTTCTGAAATGGTTTAGCATCACATTAGATCCTTTCTCATTTGCTTTCGGTGTAAGAGGCAGCGTAGGAGAAAAGCCAGCCTTTAGAGAAGGCCTCACTTAAGTGTCTAGAAGGATATATGCATTAGAAATCAACTCTTCTTTATTTTGAAGAAAGTTGAATATCCACCAGCACAGTCTTTGTTCCACCACACTGTGTTTGATCCTATTCTTACAGGATCCTGGTCATTGGAGGAAGCCTTGGAACAAATCAGCTGAGAAGGATTAAGAGAGAAAGGCCTTCAGTTTACAGTTGGGCAAATATAAAAAAATAAAATTTTCCACGGTACCATGGGGGGAGGTGTGTGCGGGTCTATGTCTGTGTGTGTGCACATGTATATGTTCACATACAGAACAGACACCTTTAAAATCTGCCCATACGCTTTCCTCCAATTCAAGGCTAGTAAAAAACCATGCACCATACCACACTTCTAAGAATAATAAGTGTGTACCACAGCTTCTCAGAAAATAAAGGACAAGCGAATAGATTGCAGAATGAGAGTTGGGAATGTTCTGTTCATTTCCAACTGTCTAGCATGCAACTAAGAGAACTATCTTAAAAGCTTACTGGTGTACACTGCAGTTTACTTCCAGATAATCTTCCCCTGTTTCTAATCCTCTATTTCTATCTATCTTATATCCCAAGCCTAAATCTCCCTCTTTTATCTGAAGATTCTTCCTGTATTTCACAAGGAAATTACTTCTAGCAGTTAGCTGCATGAGTAGGTTTGCTCTCTGGCACAGATATCCACGGTACTGCACTTCTAAAAATTCTAAACTCCTGGTCTTTACTAGCTCTGGACAACATGCAATCATCCGTTTGTTGTACAAAAGGGAAATGCAAAGCTTTTAGAATCTTAGCTACATTTTTCTTCAGAAAAAAAAGAGAAGAAAAATAATACTATTAGTATAATCCATGTCCTACCATCTCAACTGGCCTCCACTGGATTAAAACGCTTGCTCTGGCTGCTTTTATCCCAGTCATTTTTTCTTCTCATTTACCGTGTCCTTGAGTCACTCTCATATCTATGACATATTGGGCTAAATAAAGTGCTCTGTGTAAAAATAATTAGATTTCCATGCAGCAAGTGCTACTGCCATTTACAGTGCATAATAAAGAATAAAATGGGCAGAATTTTCTATTGAAGAGGATTCTAGCTTTACCACAGTAGATTCAGTTTTCATGTTTCATTGATTTTACTTAAGAATAAAAGAGATGGAAAAAAGTTTGGATCATACAACTGCATCACTTAGAGTAATGAACACAACTGAAAAAACCCTCCCCTTTCTCATCCATATACAGTAAAGGAAAACTATGAGAGGCTCAGCTCTTGACTGAACTCTTGGGAGTATCACCACATCCGTAAGAATTGTTAAACTTGAGTTTCATGATCACGTTGGATTCACTCTGGATGTATAAATGATCTGCCTCATGAATATAGAATAACTCCTATCTTCATCACACATATCACTTCTCTTGAAAAGCTGTCATTGCACAAGAACTCACTGTGCATTTTATCACCTTTACAATACAGGCTGAAAGCCTTTCCTGAAGTAATTTCTAGCTGAATGCTAAATGAGTAATTATCAAACTAAGAATATTGACAGTATGGATATGTAGCCAAGAGGAGTCCTTACCTGATGAAGGAAAACAGCGTATGACAGTAACTGTCACCTTTCTTGTAGATAAAGATGTTTCAGCAGATAAATAGTATTTAGAGTTCTAAATATGCTTGTGGCAGCTTCACTCATCAGAGATTATTGAACAAATCAAGATGCTATTGCAGAAAGGGAACATAAATTTTTTAGATTCATAATTCATGAAAGGATGGGGAAGAAAAATCGTAAGGTCAATTTTATCAATAACGAGAGATTGCTGGAAGAATTTAAAAGAGATCTGTGCTTTTCTGTGTGTACATAACTGATCTAAAAGGATGTAGATAGGAGAGGACAAAATTTACTGTTAGTATTTATAAATATGATAGCTAAATATGTCTTTGAAAGGGTGAAGACTGTGCTGAGTGAACAGACAATAAAATATATAGTCCACTAGGAAATACTGTAAATGGGAAAAAGCAGTCCTAACTAAACATAAACAATAATCACACTAAAATAACTGTGCTACCAAGGAAGGAAAGCTGCTGGTCAGGGCCGACAGTTCTGTGAGAATGTCAAGAGAGCCCCCAGTTATCGCTAAAAACCCAGCAAAGAGAGTAATATGAATAATTAGAAAGGAACAAGAGAACAAACTCAAAACATCATTGTGACATCCTAATCACCTGTGGTTCAACTGAATATTCTTCATATTCTCTATCCGAATGAGGCTATGGCACAGTAGCAAAGCCATGCAGAAGGACACCAAGAAAATTACTTCTAAAAGGAGACTATTTTTTTTAGAACTCTTCAACCTGGTAAAAAAACCCCCACAACTCAAATCCAGAAATCACAGGAGTCTTTACATCAAGAGATGATGCTGAGAAGGTGTTGGTAATGCTTCTGCACTGTTTCTCAAAATACAAAAAGTGACGGGTACCGCAGCAGGTTTACAGGGAAGGGCAGGAAATACCATTACATATAGCCTACATATCTCTTGGCGAACTTTTTGCTTTAAGATGTTTTGGCAGATCAATGTCTTTTCCAAAGAAAACTGAGGCCATTTCATGGAGCATATGTCTGATCTAGCTACACTTCTGAATACAGCTTCCACAGCAGAAAGCGCTGTTGAGTACTGGCCTTCAATAATATACTTTCTACAGGCATCCACTTTGCTGTTGCCAAAGAGGGGATACACACTGTTACTGACTTCTTGTTTGGGGCAGTGGTATACTATGATCAAAGGCAGTGTAAAATTCAAATCATGTTTTCAATGTATAGAATAGTAGCTCACTGTTGCTTTGCTGATCTGTAAGATTAACTCTAGAGGATTAGGTGTGAAAGGACATACCACAGACCGATACAGCTGCCCATTAGGAACAGCTTATGAAATAGTATTTCACACTGCAAAAGAGACAGCCTCAGAAAAGCTTTCTTATCTTTACTGCAAATACCTCATACCATCATGGAAAAGCTTAAGGAAATTACAACATGGAAACAGTCTACCCACTAGCATTTGTTCATAAAACTTATGAAATAGTCTGCTGTAAGATAAGCAAGGTAAGAAGTATTTGTGCTTTAAAAGATTTTAATGGGAAAGATATATATTGATTGAGGCTTTCAATTTTTTTTTCTTTCTCCCTTCTGTCCTCACTCTGGCATCTCTGAATATATAAAAATACACTTTTTTTTACTGGAGTCATAGCATCTCTTTGGCAGTACTAAACAGCCAACAGGTTAGCTCAGAAGTGATGGATTAGAGAAATAAGAGTAAAAGACTGTCCCAATTATGTCACTATTACTGAGAAAACATATATTGCTAATAGTAAAAGACTGCTGTAAAATCGGATGCTTCTTAACTTGGGGCTACCTTATGCCTCAAAGGAGATCCAAGTAAGCATCTTTGTCCTCTTAGGACATTGGTACTGCAGAACAAAGCAAATGACAGTTTAGTTATTTTCTTCAGTGAGCAACTGTGTCAGGGCTGTATTTCTGTTCTACACCTGCCTCAAGTCCAAGGCAGACCTACAACAGTAACTCACTCTTGATATGTGTGCGTCAGGGAAATGTGTGGCCTGAATTACTGAATGCATATATTTCTACTGAACAGTTGCCTTTATTTCATTATAGCTTCATTTTATGTTCTATTACACAGCAAAACTGAGTTGTGACATTGTAGGATGTATCTTAACTATTAATTTTTGCGACCCAAAAAGACTCAGAACTAGAAAAGAAAAGCTCACTCTCCATCAATTAGCAGATAAGTTAACAATTGGGAAATTATTTGAAATTGCACCTCCATTCTGTGACCTGCACTGTTCTTATATTAGTGCAGACTTCTCTTCAATGTCATGTACTCTGGACAAGTTCTTGCAGGAACTGCCGAGATAGCTACCCAGCGAGTTTGTACAGAAAATACAGTAAAGATCTGTATCACAACATGCTCACTAACTAGGGAACTGCTCAGGGTTGGTTGATGAGAATGGGAACTTTCAATGACTTACTGCTTGTTAGAGCAAGTGTGATAAAAGGCAATGGAACAAGTAAGAACACCTAGGGAAGGTGTTAAGAGGCCAGGAAAAAAATTGACTTTAAAATATCCTGTCAACAGTAGTTTAAAAAATGGTGGAATTAGTTTTCCCATAATACCAGGAATGAATTTGAACTGATCAATTGAAAGTCAGTCTGGTCTGTGTTTAGGACTCAATCCATTTGTTAAATCACATTTTAGATACAACTCTTCATATGTCGTTCAGTTGTCACTAATAATTTGGTCAGCATGAAACATTTTGATCATATTGCAGGAGGGAGATTGAAAACTAATTGGAGTGGAAAAACATACTCGTTCCACTGGGGAAATAAGGGAGGAAAGAAATATTGGGTTTTGTGCTGTCATTCTCTGAGCCTCCAATTTTAATAAAACAGATGCTTTATAAACAATCAGATTTGAAATGTAGCTCAAAGATTAGACTTTTTCTATCTTCTCAGAAAAATTAAGGTTAACAGTAATGTTAAATGAGTCACATACTGAATCCTTAACATAAACTAGAAATATATTAGATTATGGAAACTGGTAAAGTAGAAATAAAATAAACTACAAAAGCACAAACAGATACTTATCCTGTAGAAAAATTAATTTCTGAGAAGCACTTCCTAACATCCTATTAAAATCACTGTTCGTGCCTAATACCGACAGAGATTCAGATTTATGCATGCACATGGTAAGAGCCTGTATTTTTCTGTTAGATGCCTTTGAGCATCCGTGTAATTCCAGAAGTTCATGGACCTTCTGCTGAATGAAGGGTTGAGATTTGAGCCCAGTGTGTTGCACACATGCTTTGAGGTGTGCTATGCTAGCAGGCAGATGCCACTGGTTCCCAGGGGAGCTGGGACCAGCCTTGGGGGCAGAAGCAACTAAAAGCTAACACACAAGTGGTGCTTCAGGAGAAAAGATCTTCCAGGTTTTAGACAACATTGAGAGAAAGTCTGGGCCAAAGCACATTGCTGTATAACTTAACAGGAATTGGAGGTTGGGATAGAAAAAAATTGGTCTACTGTGTGGAGTCCCGAACCCCACAGAAATCACTGCCTTTTGTTACTGATGTGAACAGGTATTACATTCAAAATCTTGTTTATGGGCAAAGCAGAAATACATGTTACATATACACAGAAAGCCAAAAATTTACTGCTAGTATAGTGGAAATCTTCAGAATCTAGTCATTATTAGTCCACATCTGATTGTTACAGAAAAAGAAGGAATAATAATGCAGTTAGTATTTTTATACACACACTTCTTAGCTTCCACCCCTTTTCCTGGTGTTTATGCTCATCCTTTCCCTTCTCATCTGGGTCCTAACATTGGTGGTTTCAGTCTGGTGACAGTGGTGGGCTGTCATGGAGAGCTGGCAGCACCTGGAGTCCTTTTCTAGGAGGAATGTAATGTCCATTTTGATAGTTTCTTTTTCCTCACTCTAGGATGCTCTTGGAGTAATTTCTATGTGCTTGCTATCACACTTTTAAGCCTTTTTTCTTTCTTGTTTGATCTACAACTCTACATTACCCCTTAATTTTCTACATATGATGCCTTTTACGTACGCTATATACCATTTCTTTGTTCTCTTTGTGACATTTAAAACCAGTTTTGTCCAGTTCTTCAGTTTTTTAACTGACTATGGGTGAACTGTTTGTAGCTCTGGGATTTCCAGTACCAAGCATGTGCCTCAGCTTTTATCATCCCATGACTGCCCTCCTCTGTGCCGCATCCTGTGGCTTTACTATTTAACAACCCTCCTGTTGTACTAGGCCTGTATTTCTCTACACTACATCATTATGTCAGTCATAAATATCTCATTCTACATAGAAAAATTGCTAGTTACTGCTGTGGTTGTGCCATACAAAGATGATAAAAATAAAACAAATTAGCCATAAACTTCAAGTCAGTTACAGAAATTATGGTCACAGCTAAAACAAGTAAGACAAAGCTGCAAAAGGTCAAGAACAGTTTGGACTGAGCATGCCTGTCCAGCCTTGGTACTGAGACTTTGCAAATTCATTACAAAGCTTGCGGCCTGTTACCAGCAATGGTAATATCGCATTACAGGGCTGTATGTTTGCACGGGGCTGAGATACAGCACACTTCATAGAAATTATGTTCTAAGCAGAGTGAGATGTTTATTTGTGTGCAACTTTATTGGACACTGGCATTTGTTACAGTTTTTATTTCATGATTTAATTAGCTGTAGAGACTACTGCATAGAAAAGAAGTTTTGCATACAAATTAAATGTCAGTTTAGGAACTGTAATAGCTCTGCAGGATGCAACAGGTAGCAGACTTTGTGCAGTTTTAGTGCAGAAGGCAGAAAGAAATGCAAGGGTCTCTTTCAATGCCATAAGTTGAGGATGGTCAGTGACAGACGGTAAATTCTGCAGTGGTGAGCCTTGATGGTGAAGCATTTCTCCCAAACCTGCAGCACCAAGGCCCTGGTTAGCGCTGCACTAGCACATCAAGTCCCAAAGCAGGAGGAGTCCATATCGGTACAAAATCAGCCAAATTAATTTACTTTGTCAGGGCTCGGTTGGCTTCTTGCTCAAGTTAACAGACAGCCTTTTATTAACTTCAGTTGCATTTGGATAGTTCCCACACTGACACTTGGGGAGATTTGGCAGTAAAATTTACTAATCCATTTTGCACCAGCAAAGTAATATTTACTAATCCATTTTGCTAGCAAAATAATGAACGGTTATTTATTCTCCACAGTTGTAAAACTAAATTACATAATAAGCAGATTTTAAAGGATTTCCAGTAGTAACTGATGTGTGGAACAAGCCTCAAAATGTTTTTAAACCTTGAAAATAAAATCTGACTAAAAGAAGACTTATAAAGCTATAAAATCTTAAGATGCTAGCATAGACTTAGGAAAATAATATTTTTATATTAATAAACAATAAAGAATTATAAAGAAATAATAAAGGACACCAACACCACCTGCTTTAAATCTTTATTGCTCAGTTATCACTAAGGAAGTAACATAGCTCAAGAGATGCTCTAAAAGTATGAGCCCCAAAGAAAGTAACACCACACGTAAATATCCTGTATTACTTCCTATTTGTTTCTGTTCCCCTCTAAGGAGTCTGAAATCCATTTCTATCATAGTGATTTTTTTTTTTCAAAGACTTATTTTGCTTTCATACAAGGAACTTACTTTTCATCTTGACTAAGTACTCTTTGTCAAATGGATCAGAATTCCTGTGCAACAGTAAATCATAATTAAAATGTGTTCCTGTAAACAAAGGCAGTCCAACTGGGTGTTCCCATTCTCTGCTCCTTCAGGTGTGCAGTAAATTCAGTCATCTTTAATTCTCTTTCATCGCTTCATTGGCATTGAGACGACAATATTATTATATGAGTTGTTTCCCAGCATGTTCTCTATTCCCTGGTGGATGAAAGTTTGGTGATGTGAGTAGGAACACAAACCTCATTCCTGCTATCTGAGTAACACTGACATAAATGATAAATGTAGCTTATAGGATTAATATTGCCAAAGTACAAAAATATTCAAGCAGAACTACACCTACACATAAGAGTGTGCCATCTTGACATTAGCTTCTGCCAGAAGAAATATGTGAGTGAAGCTCTGGAGTTTAAAATTTTGCCTGTTGAGGTGGGAGCAGAAAAAAAAAAGGAGTTTCTGGTCCGCTGGGGTGTGTGGTTGCACTGCTTCTCTCAGACATCATCTAGAAATCTTTGAATTGCACCAGTTCCCGAAACACACTACCAGGCTTCCTGGCTGCTGTAGTTCTTCTGAACCTTACTAAGAAAAAGGTTGAGGTACTTTCAAAGAACAACCTGAGTAATTTTATTTATTTTCTTTTTTCTCTTGAAGTTATCTCTGCAATGGCAGATAGGACCGAGTGGCTGGGACAGTGGAGACAAGTGAGCGCTGGGAGACTGACGACACAGAAAGGGTCAGCACAGCAGACCAGCTACCTCTGAACAGTTACACGCACCAGCATAGTTTACGTTTAGAGTACACACTGCCTGCTTCTGGCACAGAAGTGAATTACGTTGGCCAGAAGCAAGAAGATTATTTGTTTTGTGGAAGAGCACTGATATTCTGTTGTGAGAGAATAAGCGACTGTCCTGTCAGTAATGGTGTGAAACCAGAAGCCTGTTAAGAGAAGCTTCCACCTCAGCTTTTATCATAAACTAGGGAAAGCACTGCCTTTCTGCTACTTAAAAACTAATGAGAGAAAATGTAATGTGATCTTTTTGCTCTTTGTTGCTGGAATTTGACCATTTGCTCTGAGATCAGAAGGACTATTGAGACACCTCTGTATACCAGCCTCCACTGTCCGCTTAATAAAGATGTGAACCTGAGATGACATTATATGGTAGACTTTTAATCTCAGATCTCTGAGTTTGACACGCCTCTTGAGCTGCAGTCTCTAAAATTTTCTTCTGTCTCCGGAAGATATTTCTCATCCCTAGCCACTCACGTAAAAAACAAACAAACAAAAAACCCCCAAAAAACCCAAAAGAACAACAAAAAAAACCCTGAAATGTAAGAAGAAAATACTTTATGGCATTTTTAAGACCTATTTTACTCAGAGTTTCAAACTGGCTGTAAAACAGTCTAATCAAAGTCTAACCTATCAGGAAAAGGAGTCCTATTGACTTCACTATGTTTTGCAGATAGGCTTTAGGACTCAAAACAGTGATATACCAAACAATTTTTAAAACATGAATATGAGTTTCTTAGAGTCACTTGAAGCTGTGACTCTCAAAATTTAAAAGTGCACAGCCCATTATTTAAAAAAACAAAAACAAAACCAAAGAAGATTCAAAGTACTATGCTGCAAACAGAATTAATTTGGCCCTTTGTAAAGCTGCGCTTTTAGTGCAAGGAATGGAACATAGGATTGAGATTGTTTTAAATGTCATAAACCATTCTGTTTGATGATAAGTCCTCCCTAAGTGTCTCTTAACCTGTTTCCAAACAAGAAGGCTGTAGAAGTGAAATGCCGGGTTGCTCCCACTAGTGGAAATATCTTCAATACCATCCTACAGTCCTTTGTTTCTACAAAGGAAGCATCTTGCAGGAAAAGAATAGGAAGTTGCATTGTTAGACAAACAGTTTTAAATCTTACCCTTAGGGATTCAGCTGGCTTCTGGCTGGAATAGGAAAGAATCTTATTTTCTCCTGTATGCAAGTGGTCTGTGGCACTTCTCTTGTCTTTTTCTCCATGTCTTACTCAAGTGACTGAGATTGTTGGGACTAGCTAGCCAGGGCTTTGATGTGAATCTGCCTCTCCTGTAGTGGTTTCTAAAAAAAGTCTAAAGACTTTTAACTATAAAAAGCCAAATTTTATTAGGTGAAGAACAGAGCACTTTTCAAATAACAAAAAGTCAAAGTAAGTAAGATAAAATGGAAATTAAAAAAAAAAGTTATTAAACCTTACGCATCTCCATCCCAGCCCACAGTACATGTCCTTGCTTCTAGGGAGTTACAGGGCAGCTTCTACATGGCAGCAAACTGCTACCTAGAGAATTTCTATCACTCCGTCACCCTTTACCGTCCCTGAGACTGAACCTCCATTGACACATCAAACAACTCTGGGGAGCACTCCTGGGCACTGGAATTCAGTCATCTACACTGCCAAATTGCCGGAGCAGTCACTGATTGTGCTCTGTGTCGACGAAGGCTGTCCCTGATAAGGCCCAGGAGTGGCTCCAGAGCCAGAACAGCTGAAGACCATTCCCAAAAGAACGGACACTGGCCTCAGCCACCCTTTTTTGGA
Source organism: Aramus guarauna (assembly GCA_013400195.1). Classification (NCBI taxonomy): domain Eukaryota; kingdom Metazoa; phylum Chordata; class Aves; order Gruiformes; family Aramidae; genus Aramus; species Aramus guarauna. Next base: position 1,379,981 of record VXBL01001839.1, read on the forward strand.
GGATCAGAGAGTCTGACAGTGCAGACAAGGGCTGTTCCATGCCAATTGAATGCAGTGCCAGGGAATGGTATCACAAATATTACCATAGGCTTAATCTCTCCAGAAACTCTTGAGTCTCTGCAGAGCCTCTTAACCTTTGTGACCCCACAGGAGCTGGTGGATCTCAACTCCACATTGTGCCTCTCTGCCCATCACACCTTGCAACCCCCTTCCCTCTTGAGCAGCATCCAGGGCCATTCCTCTCTCCAGTCTGGGTGCTTGCAGTTCATTTTTTAAATTGACCGGACAAAAGTAGTGCACAAAAATCAAACGAGCAATTGCTGTTTCTTTATATATATATAATCAAGGTGAATAGTGAGTAGTGTGGGTCAGCTCTACAACACAGAGGCTTTTTGCAGTGCATAGCACACTGAGTGCTGGCTTTGCACAAATAAGGAAATTTTTTCCCAGGCTTAGCAGTCATTGCATGGGGAAACAGAGAAGGAAGAATTGCTGTGTCAGATATGATTTACCTGCTGGGATCATCCCACCGTAACAGTTTTCCAACCATGAAGAAGCCTAAGGCACTGATTGTGCTTTGGTCTGCCTTTACCTCTACCTGCAGAAATCTGAGAACTGAAACATCTGACAAATAAATCTTTAGATATTATGAAGTACTTGAGTGAACCTTATTGACCTGTGGTATGGTCAGACTAGATGATATGATGTTCCCATCTGTCTCTTACTTCAACAAGACTAGAAAAATATGACATTTTCAAAAATATTTTGTTCAAGGTATATTTGAAGCACAAGTAAAATCCCCTTGTGATGTAAATCTTCCAGGAGGTCTCTGGGCCAACCTGCAATTATATCTCATATGATTATCATAAAACAAACATCTACTTCCAATCAATATTCAGTTAGGCAAGAGCACACAACAAAAGAAAAGGCCAACATACCTTACTTCTCAAATCAGCTACCCACTGTGAAAGCTAAATCACACTTTTTCAGGACTCTGGATTTCTGAATAAGCAAAAAGATATGAAAGCCTATAATAAAGAATTCAGTATAGAGGTCAGAATCTTAACATGACTTAGAATCATGGAATCATTTTGGTTGGAAAAGTCATTTAAGATCATCAAGTCCAACCATTAACCTAGCACTGCTAAGTCCACCACTAAACCATGTCCCTAAGCACCACATCTACACGTCTTTTAAATGCCTCCAGGGATGGGGACTCAACCACTTCCCTGGGCAGCCTGTTCCAGTGCTTGACAACTTCTGAGCATATGTATATGCATTTTATACTAATTTTTCTTTTTTCTTTTCCTCTTGCCTGAATCTGCTCTGACATTTAACAAATATAGAAGAATTTTCACTAAAAAAGAACTTTTAGAAAAAATTAAAGGGTCTTTTAACAAAAAGTTAAAAGTGGGATATTGTGCTGCAACTGTAGCAGAGCACAGGTGTACACTGCATTTTAAAGAAGAGGAATTATGTAGGTATAAAAAGAAAACAAGACGAAATGCTGACAGAACTGTCTAGAAACAAGTGTCTTTAAAGGTCAATGTATCCATTCTTCAGGGAAATTAATATTAACCCTATTTTTAAATGGTCTTGCTTCTTTCTTTTGCTTATGCACGTGTTTTGGGTTAATGGTTCGCTAATGCTTGAATGAAGTACAATCTTTTTTCTTGTATTTAGTCTAGGTTTCCAACCAAACAATACAAAAGAGCAGATTTTCCACACTGTGTTGCAGAGAATGGGAAAGATTCTTCCCATGATAGAACTTAACCTTAAAAATGATATAAAGCAGAAAGTGGGAGAGGAGTTAAAAGGGAAAAAGAAGTGAACCGAAAACTCAGAAAGGGACCAAAGGAAAGAAAAGATAGAGAAAGCATAGCAATTTTTGAACATGATAGATTTACATTTCTGTAAAAGAATTGAAGCAGCTACATGAAAAGAAAGGAAGATAAAAAATTAATAGTGACATGGAGAGCAGATTTTGCAGGCCTTGGGCATACTGAAACTGTAGGATTTTAAACAGTGGGTGTATTTTCCTCAGTGTAGATCAAATATTGAAACCTTAAAATACAGCTGAGAAACATAAGAATATACTCAGAAAAATAGATGTTCAGGTCTGCAAATAGTCCCAGAGAAATCAAGTGAATTCAGACTGAGGGATTGGGTTGCATGTGAGGACATGTTTTACAGGAATTATTTTTAATAAATTAAAAAAAAAAAAAAAGAGAGAGGGGGGAAAAAGAGTTTTAAAAACCTTGCTAAAAAGGATTCTGTGTTTTGGAAGGAAGTCAGAAGAAACTTTCAGAAAGGTAAAATTTGATGGGAAGAATGCCGACACCAAAATGGGAGCTGCACAGCAACAGGACCAGCTGATCGGTAACTTCCTCTCTGACGCCGCTGAGGGCATCTCTAGAGAGACACCACCAACAACAGAGGGTCTGCTGCTGGGAGTGACACACATGGCTCAGGTGCCCCAAACTCTCATATATACTGAGCCACCGTGCTAAGAAAGGAGGCAGCTCTCGAGGTCTGCTGGAACAGGGACGCTAGGAAGGCTGCAGACAATTTAGCGGTCAATGCTTTTGTGCTCCTGCCTGGAAACAGGCACTGATGGAGCACTGAGGTGAAAGAAGCCTCTTTGAACAGAAACACTGAGCATCTGGGGGGAAACAAAATGAGTGAGATGAAGTAGGCAACAGGAACAGCAGACTGAATCATACACTACTTAGAGACTTATATACGCACAGTTATCCGTACACCCACTGAGTTTGGCTTGGTAAAACTCTGCCAGCCTTGTCTAGTTCTATAACCACCAATGATCACGTCTTCACTGACTTAAACTTAAAATGCCTTTTATTTATTGAATTCTAGGGGATCTTCTTTTGTTGTGAATGTCTCAGTGGGACATCCTTCAACACTGTGTGGCACTTAATCTTCGATATTTTTAAATGGAGGAAGGAGACGATAAGAAATAGTTTGTATTGCAACACAGAAGAGAAAACTTATCTTCTGTACCTTCCAAATATGAGGAATAATTTCAAACTCTTTGGAACAAGTTGCAGAGGAAATGTCATGAAGTAAGAGGTAAAATAAAAGGAGAAATAGAGTGAATAAAATCTAGAATTAATTTAATTTTATACAGGGGACATGACCATACCAGTTACTTTATAAAGCTAGTTGTAGATTTAATATATGTTTAAGTTTAATAACCATTAAATTAGAACACAAAACGAGGGGAAAAAAGGCCCAAAGATTAAAGACTTTACTGTTAGACTCATGAGTTAAAACTGAAACACAGTATCTGAAACCTAAGACTACAGACAATTTGTAAGTCACCGCAGCTACAATATTTAAATCAAGTCTAAGAAAAAAAAAATTGAAATATTAGCTAACATGATGCTTAAGGTGCCTCTAGTCTTAAAATGAGTGTAATTATGTGTACATCAGAGGGACTGAATGCAGAAGAGTCGGCACTGTATGCCATCTCCTGAGGAAGCTTATCAAATATCAGCACTGCTGCTGGAACTAAAAATTCTGACTACTCCTGGTAATATGCCCTAGAGGCAAGCAACAGTGACTTAAACTAACACTGACCTGAAAAGTGAAATAACTTTATTAAGGCGTAACTAGTGTAATCAGAAAAGAATGTATAATAGATATGTACTCAAGGCTACTTTTATTCCATTTTGCTCTCTGTAACTTTTCTTTTGTTTGCTGCTGGTTTCTTAAAATGCATATGCCTGTGTGTGCATTGTGCCATAATGACCATTTTCCTGCCTATTTTCCTATCCTTACTCACAGTTTTCCCGGATTTAACAAGATATACTGTCATTCCGCTGAAATTTTGAAGATGAACTGGTTTTGAGCTCACTGCAGAGATCCCTCACAAATGGCTTTTTAGCACTCTGCCTGTAAAGACCATGATTTTCAACAGCTTCGGGGGGCTATTTGTACCTATTTAAACTGTGTGAAAAATGCTGCTGAATCAGAATAATGCAGAAAACTAAAAAGGCTGTAGAGGATGTCTGACATTTCATTGAGCTTTGTAATCAAGAAAGATATAGTTGCTATTCCCCCGTATCTATAAAAACACCAGTCAGAGTTGTTCCTGCAGAGTATTGACTAAAAATTTATTTACCCACTGAAACACAATTTAGCAATAATGTGTCATCAGATTGAGTCTTAACCACTTGAGTTCCGATTAAGGCTGAAATATTAGACTAGAAAGTAGTCAAAGTTGCAAACAACTGAATCATTCTGAATTACTGTGACCAGTACTAGGGACTTTGGAAAAGTCCTGTACACATTTTTGCTTTGAATTACATACACCTCCAACATACTTAAACAGTATGAGGAAAGAATATATCACTCTTTTGACTTAAACATTCATCAGTCATGTAAATGAAAAGCACTGAACTGCACTTTACACATGGTATTTTCAAATATTGCAATGTTGATATTAAGTAGTCATAAAAAGAAAAAGGTAAAAGGATACAAAATTTTGTTGCTGCCATTTTTCCCACGTGGATAGAAGTAGGAAACATTCACCAAATCTTCTGAAAGCAAAAAGGACAACAGTGAAACCAAAAGCATAATTAGCCAGCTGTGAAATTTTGAGCTTCAGTTTGGGAGAAAATTTATTTTGAAACTGAAGTCAGCACTGTTCAATGTCCATTACTCTGATCTCCTTGTCAACTTTATGTTTAATGAAGGGAATGAATTATTGTTTCATTAATTTTGGTAACTCAAAACTGTCAGTCAAGAAAGAGCAGTACTACTTTTATCATTGATTATTTTTTCCTTTAAAATAGTTACTCTGTATAGCTCTCTTTCAGTTGTGAATGTGTTTACCTTTGCTGGTAATTTCAACTGCCAAAATACCCTGCACAAAATTGGTGACATGGTCAATTATTGAATGTACTGAATTAAAGCCACATTCTGAGCTTGCTCTGCTCACTGAACACTGTTATTAAAGGTATCATGTACAGACCTTTGACAGTTAGTACAACTCATGTCATTCTGTTTAAATTACTATAATCCAGACTGAGGCATATAATTTATGCTGGTCTTCAACACAGAAAATAAATGAAGACTTCAGTTTTTATTATCCTTCCATTGTTAAAGAATAATATAAATAGTCAACAAGAATATCCACATTATACTGAAATCGTATCATTTCAGTCTAATAGAGTCATAGAATAGCTTGGGTTGGAAAGGACCTCAAAGACCATCTAGTTCCAGCCCCCCTGCCATGGGCAGGGACACCCTCCACTAGACCAGGGTGCCCAAAGCCCCATCCAACCTGGCCTTGAACACTGCCAGGGAGGGGGCAGCCACAACCTCTCTGGGCAACCACTACATGCCCTGATAAACAGCCCCTCTTCGTCTTTCTGTAGGCCCCTTCAGGTACTGGAAGGCCGCAATTAGATGTCCCTGGAGTCTCCTCTTCTCCAGGCTGAACAAGCCCCACCCTCTCAGCTTGTCCTCATAGGAGAGGTGCTCCAGCCCTCTGATCAGTTTCGTGGCCCTCCTCTGGACTCACTCCAACAGCTCGATGTCTGTCTTGTAGTGAGGCCCCCAGAGCTGGACGCAGTACTCCAGGTGGGGTCTCACAAGAGCGGAGTAGAGGGGCAAAATCACCTCCCTCGACCTGCTGCTCACACTTCTTTTGATGCAGCCCAGGACATGGTTGGCTTTCTGGGCTGCAAGCGCACACTGCCGGCTCATACTGAGCCTTTCATCCACCAATACCTTTACAAATGCCTTTCCTCAGGGCTGCAAGTACACTTCAATTACACAAATTCAAAATAAAAAGACAGAAATAGTTCTGATGGTTAGGAAAGAAAACACAGTATCATTTTCCTTGCTTCTCCTTCTGGCTCTTTTCTCATCCTCTGACCCTGCTTACATTGCTACATTTTTCTAGTCCTGAATTTCCTCTGCTGTGTGCACTGTGTCATCAGCTACATCCTTGCAGAGAGGATTTAAGGCAGGATTAATGCAGCCATACCGCACTTGAAGGGTGAGAGCAGAGGCAGGTTAAATAGCTATAGAGCTGACTGCCCTTCATGCTGTAAAGAAGGTGTATCCTACTGAGAGGTCCAAACACAGGGGTAAATCTCACTCATAGTGGAATTCTTAGCTCTCATCCAGCACTAATGTTATTCTGGGTGCTCTCTGCTGTATGTGGCTATGCACATTATCAAAGGCAATTTCTAGATCTCGAGCAGTTAGACTACCTACTGTCTTGGCCAGTGGGGGCTATGGCGTCCCCAAAGTGATAAAGGACCCCTGGCTCAGAGAATTAGAGATGTCTGGGAAAGAAACAAATAAGCTAGCAAACCAGCAACAGAAATTCATCACATAATTTCTGCTGGTTTATATCACTGTCACGGTAAGTCCTGGGATTGGTCAAGAGTTAAAATCTGCAAAGTCCTTTCTGTCTTCTAAATGTGCTCTACAAACAACAGAACTTCCTTCTGACAGATGGTGATATAGCTTTTTTTTTTTTTTTCCCCAGCCATTTAACATTTTCCCTAGCCGTGGCCTTAAACAAGGTAATATCAACCTTCACTGGCAATAACAGACTATTTTATTTCACTGGGGAAAAGTAAATTATAAATTAAATGCTTTAAAAGGCTGTTCATTTGTGGATGCCAGCCACAAAATAAGAAGGCTGTTCTAATAATAATAACAACAACAACAACAACCAACAACAACAACAACAAATAAAGTGAAGACTGAAACAAACAAGGCAGTTGAATTATAGTATGCTGTTCATAAAATAAAATGGTGCTCATAGTTGCATTCAGATGGTTCCCAGCTTGTTGCTGATGGCGAACAGAACAATGTCACCATTGGTAATGGCTTAAGTAGCAAAGAAATGGACTTGAGTGAGTTTGTTAGGAGGGGAAAAAAAACAAAACAAAACCAGACCATATATCATTAACTGTAAAAATGATTTTTTTTTGTTTTTTTAATTTTGCTGACCAGGGTAAAGGCAATCTTCATCTTCTCCCTAAGTTATACCTCTAATAACAAATAAATCAAACTACTTATCTTTATAAAAAACCCTGTGCAGTTTTCTCCTTTCTAAAAAATAAAGCTAGTTTTATCTTAGTTAATTTGAATGTCAGAGCAGGAAAGGAGAACTATTAATCCATTCACTTTTCTTTAGTGGAGTTTGGATGTGAAAAAGACAATGCATGTTGTCCACATATGACTTTATGGCTGTGCAAATGTAATAAAATGATCCAGGTGCCTGTCAATATGCTATTCAGAAAGCATATATTAAATGCTTTTAGAGAAGGAAATGGTTATGGAACCATGTCTGGATATTGATTTTCTTTCTAATTTCTTGCTAACAAACTGCACAGAATGATTTTTTTTTTTTTTTTTCGATTTAGTCTCTGTTGAGATGGCTCTAGCTGTGTGTATCATTATTGTTGCATTTTAAGAGCTGGAATTCTGTATTTTTTTGCTGTCCAGTCAGTGTAAAATTATAAAGAAAAAAAAAAGAAAAATATAAACTGAAAGATTATCTTTGGTGCAAAGAATTTGCAAGTTAAATCAAAGAGATAAAAAAAGCAGATAATGAGTGTTGGGAAATACTCAGACAACATTGACTAGTTAACTTTAAAAGTCTTAGGATGCTGGTAGGTTGATAATTATACACATATCTTGGAGATTTCTTGCTAAAGCTTCATAACCAGCAATAGAAGAGAGAACCTATGGATGTCAATGGTTATTTCCTGCTAGTTACAGATGAGTATTTCCCTGTTAATACTATTAGGAAAATAAGAATCTGTTGCTGTCATTGCCCAGGTATTTTTTGTTAGTTCACTTTGGACAACATGTGCAAATGTACCGTTGTTGGATTATTCCTTATGGTGAGGCATGCCAGGCATTACTCTTCCTCCAAGACTGTCAGCCAGTGAGCAGTCACAGAAGAGTCTGCCACATGGATAATCTCTACATCCATTAGTTTTTGTAAAATTAGCTGGTTAATTCTGAGCACAGTAATCTGAAATTTGTGGGATTTTGAAGAATACTTTGATCTCAGGAGTATTTTCTTAATCTCTTTCTTTTCAAATCTTACTGCTTTTTCAAATACTGTCTGTAAGGTACATGAATATTTTTCTTCATCTAGTTTCAGATGATGAAGTATCTGTCCTTATCATCCCTATGTTATTACGTGGAATGCAAGCTACTTTCAATTCAGTCATTTGCAGCTTTATAAACTGTGTAAAAGGCAAAACTGTGTCATGGCTTCACCAGAAAATGTCCTTATCTGTGTAGATATAAATCCAGTGGAAAACAAAATTCATCAAATGTTGTTTTTTAAAGAGAATGATCTTAGTTAGCTCTTCAGAAACCAATCTTTCTTGCTTTGCTGCTCTTCCTTGTATACAAAATTCTTTATCACTATATAGCATTTTACTAGACAAAACCAAGATTAGACTTTTGCCCTCAGAGTAAGATAGTCCTGGGGCTGAAGTGCGAATGCAAAAGCTGATGATGTCTTTGAGTACTTTCCCGTGAGACATATTATGTCTTTCTAAAGATTTAAAGATTTTTCTCATATTCCTATTTCAAGAACATTGTTTCAATCTGATTTTAGGCACAATGATGCTTAAAGATTTTTGTTGCTATTGAAAAGATGTATATGCCTTCATTGCATAGTCCAAAACATTTCCTTGAGGATGTTTCCAAGAATTCTGTTCACAAGGAATAACTTATGACTCTGGAAACAGTCTTCAGTCTGTCTACCTGAACAAGTAAAAGAAAAGATGACAAATTAGCATTACCAAGCATTTGCTTGTTTCTTTTAATTTCATTTCCCCAAAATATATTTTCACATTTCAAGCTCTTTCAACCATGTTGCATTATAGCTGCAAAAGATGCTCTTCAGGTATCTTTTAGAAGACATTTTGTGTGAGTGATGATTGTCAGGTACAAAATGGTGGAACCACAGATATTGCAGAATGGCTGAGGTGGGAGGGACCCCTGGAGATCACCCAGTCCAACCCTCCTGCACGAGCAACAGACACCTGCAACAGGTTCCTCACAGCTGTGTCCAGTGGGGCTTACGGATCTTTTGAGGAAAACCAGCTCTGCACAAATCATCTCAAGCCAAAATTAAAATATTCATGGAGGAATGACTTGTCACCTAGCCCATTGTTCTCGTATACTTGATCTGCCATCTGATGAAATATTTTGTCTCTTTTATTTAAAAGCCTAGGGAGCTTGTTAGGTAAGTATGCCTCTTTCAGGGATTTAAAGTTCTATCTATGAGAATCTGGGGGCGGGGGGGGGTGTTGGTAATTCATTCACATGTACACCAAATAAAATGGTTTAAAACAATTTTCTTTTTACAAGCACTCTTTCTCATGGGAAATTAATTTTCCCTATAAGAAACAGATGATAGGAAAAACTATATTCTGTACAGAAAAAGGTAAATCCACACATTTTATTAATTGTACTGTTATTCTTACTCATGTGGAAGTACTTATTTTGTCTGTACTGAAGATTGCCCTGATTACTGTGAGAATCGAGCCTTTTGATTCTGAGATAAATGATTAGTGAAGATAATTGTTTTTTACCATGTGTTTTTTTTTTTACTATGTGAATGGACAGACTGAACTTCAAAAAGCGGGTTATGTTCTCTGTTCTGCTTGGTATGAGCCCAATCTCCTGCTGAAAAGGCTAGCAATGAAGTTACTTGGTGCCTTGCCATTCCCATGTTGGGTTCAGTTGTAATAATAATCTACTTTACCTGCTGAGGAAAAAGTAAGAGCTGTCTGTGTTAAAGATAAATGATCTTTTTGTTTCATAGGTAATTGTTTGATACTTGGCAATAAGTAAATGCCTTGCACAACATTAAATTACCTTAGAGTCATGAAAACATATTAAAAGAGGAATAAAGTGTGGAAAATGTTTGCAATTGTGAAAGGTTCTGAATTAATGAATATGCAAAGTGTTTAAAAGGATGGATTGCTCAGAAATGAGAACCATCTCCTTTTATTGTCAACATTTTACCTTCTTGACAGCTGTGGTAGTCAAGGCTGACAACACAGTCATGGTGTAGCTCTACAAAATGCATCCTACATGGTTCCACCTGGAGCTTCCTCCTCTCAGTAACATCTGCTCCACTCCCAAATGGACCCCTACGTGCAGTGTGTGCATCCACCTAGGAGACCATAAGGCACTGCTGACTAGTAGCATTAATCAGGTTATACACAGATTTGCTGAGGGAGGTTCAAACATTGAAAATTTCATCACAAGTTGGGTAAACCAGTATTTCTGTACTTGGTATACTACGTTTCCAAGTACCTAAAAAAAAAAGGAGAAAAAGCCACAAAAGCAGAAAGAGAGAGAAAATGTGTGTGGTAGGTTGGCCCTTACTGGGGACCAGGTGCCCACCAGAGCCGCTCTATCACTCCCCTCCTTCACTAGACAGGGGAGAACAAATACAATGAAAAGCTTTGTGGGTCGAGATAAGGACAGGGAGAGATCACTCACTCATTATCATGAGCAAAACAGACTGAACTTAGAGAGAGGAAATTCATCTAATTTATTCCCAAACAGAACAGAGTAGAGGAATGAGAAATAAAATCAAATCTTAAAACACCTCCTCTCACCCCTCCCATCTTCCTGGGCTCAACTTCACTCCTGCTTCAAACCTCCTCCCCCAAAGCAGCACAGGGGGACGGGGAATGGGGGTTNCTGCTTCACCATGGTCTTCACCATGGTCTGGCAGGGGGATCTCTGCTCCGGCGCCTGGAGCACCTCCTCCCCCTCCTTCTGCTCTGACCTTGGTGTCTGTGGAGTTTCTTACATCTTCTCACTCCTCTCTCTGGCTGCAAAAGCTCTCTCTAACTGTTTTTTTCCCTTCTTAAATATGTTCTCACAGAGGCACTGATTGGCTTGGCCTTGGCCAGCGGTGGGTCCGTCTTAGAGCCAGCTGGCATTGGCTCTATCAGACACAGGGGAAGCTTCTAGCAGCTTCTCACAGAAGCCACCCCTGTAGCTCCCTCGCTACCAAAACCTTGCCATGCAAACCCAACACAAAATGGAAAAATCCTGTAGACAATGTCTAAACCAAAATATTACTTAATTTGAATGCAGCATCAGGTTACGTACCAGAATCTGGCCATGTGAAGAGTTGTGTTTTGAGATCAGAAGTGTTTGTAGAAAGAAAGATAAGAAAGGGGAATCTGTGTCTTTTCTCCCTGTGCAGGGCCATTTCACATTCTGTGAGTGGAAGCTCAGGGAACTAAGAAAAGATGGAGAATTCCAGCAGAAACAAATTTCTACCTCAAGGGAACAGTGTGAGAAACCATAGCTTCCTGAAGCTCTCTGAAGCACCTCTCTACTTCAGAAGAGCAGCATGCCATGCTCCGCAAAGACCGGTTTGGATCTCGTCTGTGCAGTTGAAAACTACTTTTTTTTCCCTATCTTAGACAGGGAAATGTAGGTTCAGAAAAGCTAAGGTAGGATTAATCTGTCCCAGTTTTAGCCAACTAACGGATATCTAAAATAAGCTTATTTTACAGGTTTCTTTTATTCTCAATGATGAAATAGAGAAGGGAGACCTTGCCCCCCGTATAGAAGTCTCATAACTCATAGAAGGTGACTACATGATAATTTGCCATCTTTTTACTTTGGTTGTTTTCCTGTTTTTAATGTAGGATTTTTTTTTTTGCTTTTTTCCCCGCACCTCTGTGTTCTTATGCATATGCTAAAAGGTACAAACGATAGGATTAGGAAAAACACATATCAATTCAAAAAGTCTGCTAAATACAAGGAAATATTTGAGTTTAGGCAAGCAATCTTGAAGATGCTCATTGTGCAGGACTCTCATTCAAACGAATGGAAATTGTATGTTAAGAAAGCTGCAAAAAATCTATGACGTCTAATTATAGGCAGCTTAATTGCTTCTACTAACAGAACTCAAAAAAAAAGCACATTTTTTCTAGGACTGCAACAATTGATTCAAAAATCCCACTAGATTTTTTTTTTAAACAGAAAGGAAAGCTTTTGATATTTCTTGGATTAGGAGACATTTGTAATTAGTAGTAGGTTATGTTACATGGAAATAAAGTTTTCATAGCAGTTTTCAGACACTTTCCACTCTCCAAAAATAGAATATAGCTTTCTGTAAGTGAATTATAGCACAAAATAAGTTAGCAATGGCTTATTTATCACCAAAATTTTGTGTGCTATGCATTATGTAATATTTACTATAACAAATTTTAAAAGATTTATTGAAGTATTCTCTTGTGAAGAGTGCAGAGTTTTCAATGCTATATTTTTCAGGACCACATACAAATGTGCCTGTTGTTTACATGCAAAACATTAAAGATAATAAAAATAACCTGTGAGAAGAAAAACTTCCTGAAAGCTTGTCTGTTTTTTCCAGATAAATAGTCTAGTCTCATAAATCATGGTACTTCTGATATAAGCCTTGCTTTTCTTGTCTATTTAGGCCACCACATCACCAGACTAATATGTAACTTTCTCAAAGGTTAATTGCTGTAGCTAAAGTGGACACAGAACTTTGACTGTGTAAAGGTTTTATATTTGTTAACAGTCAATATTTTTATTTATTTTGAAGTACAAATAGTCTATCTCATAAAAGGTTAATACCAGTTTTATGAGAAAAACATTGTGGTATGGATTGATTAGAGGAAGAAGCCCTCACTCCTCTTCCTCCCTCTGCCCTCTTCCCTTGGCAGCAAGATGTACCCCACTCATTTTCTAGGAAAGTATAGCAGGGCAGGAGCAGGAATTAAAATTCAGAGCATAATTCTGTTATCCACAAGAACATCAGAGGGCTAGGTTCTACTTTCCTAATGAAAGCTACTCCAACTCTGCTTTTTGTTCATTAAAATTAGTTATGAATCCCCATTGTATTTTAACTATGGAAACAAGTAGGCTGAAAGGGAGAGACTAACCAAGGAGAAACAAATGTTTATGCAGGATTTTTTTTCTTCATTGCTGAAGGGAACAAGTAATTTTTAAATTTTAAAATTTTCCTTGATTCCTTCATTATTTTCTATTTAATTCTATATGTCATGCTAAAAAGAATCTCAAATCTAAGTGGGTTTTAAGAACAAAAATATGTCTGTGCAGAGTCCTTAATACATGTTTAAGCCATTAGTTACCTAAGTATTTGCAGGAACATCTTTAAGATCATTTTTGAGATCCTAAGTAGACCTTTTCAAAGGTCTCTGTTATTATGTAAATCAATCCAACAGAAGTTATCTTTGTGACAAGCTTGATAAATATGGCACATGACAGATGTAACCTGACTTCAGTAACACTTGGGAAACTGTGGGTAAAGTTAATAAGACTATATGCAGACACCCACAGCCTAGACATCCACATTCAGTTTAATGTTCCTTTTCAGAGTCAATGGAGAAAAATAAGAATTTCTAGAAAGCAACTGACATCTTAAGTTATTTAGAACAGGGCAGAGGAATTGTGCCTGCTCTCTGCTAACTATAAAGGCATCATGGAGTGTAAAGACATCTGCCTTGATGAAATTTAAATTGAAACAAGATGAATTGTACCCTACCTCACAAGATATTCTCATAAGCAAAGGCTAGTGATATAGTCTAAAGTATGGGAACTGCGTAGAGAAAAAGGAGCACAAAAGTTATTGGAGAACTGTGCCATAAGTGTAATTATTAGTGGTTTTCTGTTGAATTGGGTTTACTAAGATTCTGGATATATTTATCAGCAAGAGAGTATTATTCAGTATTTTCCCTACTTATTTGTGAAGAGTTACTGGACTGACATCACATTTGCAAAAGACGCCAAGCTGGGAGAAACTGCCAGGACAATGGCAGAGTTCAAAGTCACCTGACCAAGTTCACAAGTGGCCTGAAAAAACATAGGACATTCAGAAAGGACAAATGTGAAGTTCTACACTTAGGTAAGAAGGCATGCACCTACATAGCTGGCTGGACAGCTCTTCTTCACAATAATATCTGCTGGTGAATTAAAAGCTCAAGGTGAACCAAAAAGTTGCTACTCTTCCAATGCAAGCACAATGCTGGAATACTTTGACAAGACCCTTGTATTAGTTAGGGGAAGAAATCTCTCCTCTTTGTTGGCACCAACGAGGGTTTATCTGGGGTAGTGTGCAGTCTGGAACAGTTCTGGGAAGCCTTTCCAGGAAGGACATAGACTGACTGGAGAGAGTGCAGGAGGGATAAAGAGATCATCTTCCAGAAACTATGATCTGTGAAGGCAGACTGAATGAACTCCATGTTTAAAGGTAGGCACTTATTTATGGAACTTCACCTGTCTCCAGTGAGTTCTTAGGACAACAGCTAAAGGCATTAAGATTTTGTCAGTTCCAGAGACACCTCCTGTTTTAGTGACAAACTGCTCTACTGTGGAAAGTTTCCTATCAAAACAGCTTTTACTTGTACTTTTTCTGTAATTTACAGATTATTTCTGAGCAAAATATATAGCATATAACATAACTGGAAGAGGCAGACCTTGACAAATTCCACATGATGAAAAAATTGTGCTGGTGTTAGCTTGCTTTTAGCCACAAAATTTTGAGCTTACTCTTAAAGCAAAGAATTTTCTCCAGAGCACATTAATTTCTCTTCAGAGGTGCAGAATGAACAGAATGGTCTCCTCATGATCACTGTGTTTCAAGTAGTTTCTGTGATTTGAAGACTGAAAAATAAAAACCAACATGAACTATAGCTGGGAGTCTTTGAAAATTGACAGAAAAATTAAGTGACAAAGCGTGTCAGCATGTACCAATATTCACCCCATGAGTCCAGCTACCACCTCTATTTGCTTTTATGGCAGAAAAGATTTCAGTTTTGTGAAATATCACGTGGTCACAATCAGATGCCCTAAGTCAGATTGCCTGCTGTTGGGAAACAGCTGGGAGCTAACAGAAGCACAGAATGAACAGTAGCAGTTGTTTCATTTTCACCAATATAAAATTGAAGTACTTCAGAGAATTTAGAAATAGAGATAGTCAAAATGTTTCAAATTTTGAAAAATTTCCATAAAAGAGAGGATATGTTTTGGTGAAAACTATTGTAAAAAGCTCTTTTTATTGTTTTGTTTTGTTTGATTGCATCTAGACTGCAGGGGCTATATAATGCCATGGCTATTCATGCTTAAACAAGGGACTTTTCCCCATGGAAGTTGTCCTGGAATTATTTTATTTTTTGGTCAGTTATAAGATTATTTTTTTTCCAAGAGTAATTTAAGGAATTGTTAAAAAGCCAAAGGGAATAATTGGATTATATAGTAAGTCTTATCTAGAAGTCAGAAGGCAATGTTACATTATGCTACTTTAATTGTATTTACAGCTAGAGAAATCCTAAAGTACTCCCAGAGGGAAACAGTGAAGACAATGGTGATCATTTTGTTCCAAACAGAAAAAGATAAATAGAATTTTGATTTGTTTGTGCTGGACAGCTTGTCTTCAGATAGACCAAACCATGTCTTTTCCTCTAAACTCTCCAGGTAATATAAAGAAAGAAAAGGCCAACACATTAAAGTTCTGGTCTCTGCAACTTCTTTTGGAAATGTAGCCCAGTAATTTTGTTGGAGAATCTTGAATGGCTTTAAATGTCTGCCCTCAGCCTGAAAAGTCCTGTTCATCTATTCTCTCAGCTTTATAATTCCTATCTCTCATAATTCCTATCTCTCATATTCCTGTACGACAGAGATTCAAAAAATACTGCGGTTGACTGGAGCAGTTAAGGATTTCTGAGGTTTGGTGGCAACTTTTATTAAGTTCAGGTGAATGTCACGGGTGCTGAAGTGTGTCCTTTGGCAGTTAATCATCTTGACTGGAAAAGTTAAACTTCCTTCTCTGATAAATAAAGGGCATGAAGAAGAAAGCCATAGCATCACACCATGGGTAGCACTTCAAGACTAGTGGGTTCAGCTGCTTCCCCAGCAAACCAGCTTTAGATACATATCTGTGTATCTGGCTGGTGCTAGAAAAGGCATTTCTAGGCACGTGTCTTGCTCATGGCCCAATAACTACACAAACCAGTGCAGTGTGAACATACCAGTGAACCTGAGACTGGGAGCAGATCTTTGAAGTCCTTCCTGATAAGGAATGGAATTGCGACACTGGCAGGACACTTGTTTCTAGACAATAGAGATGTTTCCTTCCTTTTCCATCCACCTCACCTATTACATACTGAATCTTTGGTCATTTCACTCCTCTATCAGTCAGCAAGTCTAGATCCTTGCTCAGTTTTGTATTTCCAGAGAAAAAACCAAAAGCAAAACCAACCCTTTCAGACCAACAGATTGCTAATACTTTTAAGCAACTTGCTTTTCATAGCTTTTTTTGACATCTCTGGAAATGATGAGGCAATTTTTGGTTTTGCTTTCTTTTAATGCCCTGAGTCTAGACAGTGAAAGATGTCAGACAAGTGAAAGAATAATTCTGTTTTCATTTGCCTTTAGACACAGCTCTATATTTGAAAATTTTCTCCTAAAACAAAAGAAATTGAAACTCTTTTGTGAAAGTAGAGGAAGCTGAATTAACCTAATAGTGAAATATTTCATGCTATAATTTTCATTAATTTAGTCACATGATACCTATTATTTTTAGATATTTTAATTTTAATGTGGCGCATGACCCTTACAGTCGTCATTTAAGAAAAAAAAGTCCTAATATTCTAGTCTTTAAAAAATAATATATTGAATGCATAACATCCATTGCATTTAAGGCAATCTGTGGGTGTTCAAAATTTCATTGAAGGGAATTAGTTACTACAGGATCTCTCTTTCTCGTGGAAGCAGCAAAAAAAAAGTGGCAGTTAAGGAAGAGTGTTCAATTCAAACATTTTATCAAGAAATACATACAAAATTAAATGTGTTGCATAAAATACAGAGTGGATGCAGAATAAGGCTAATGTTCATATCAGGTACAGTGGAAATCTTGGAGTGATTAAAAAACAAGAGTAAGAGAAAGACAGAACATTGCTTGGCAGTTTCATATAAAGGAAACAGATTATTCTTAATAGATTATATAATTTAAAACAATCTCCATTTTAAACAACCTAAAAAGGAAATGGAGAAAGACTGATAATATAAACCATTTTCTCAATGAAAATAAAGCTTTGAAGGAAAAAGAACCAGGTTTGCATCAGCTGAACTCAGCCTTTGCAAAATGCACTTCATAGTAATATTAGTACTGATAGTTTTAACAGTTGCCCATCACCATTTTGAAAGGATGGAAAATGTGAGACACATGTAGTGGAGTGATTGAGATGTGTCAAGAAGAGAAGAAGCAGGGCTCATTCTAGGAGTAGCTGCAGCAGGTAGCAAATGGTAGAAGACCTTTGCCTCATGCTCTGCTCCTGATGTTTTTTGTACACCAGGTAACATCTGTTTGCTCAAAGCTGTGGTGCTCCTGGGCAGACTCTGCAGCAGACAGAGTAGGACTCATTCTTCCACTGACAGCTTTAGAGGATGAGACATGTTTGCAAGTCCTCTTAAAGATAATGCATTGCCTTACAGATCATTCTTTTTCCCAGGGATGGCACTTTTCCACCACCTTGTTGATGTTTCTGGGACTGTGGATTGGCACACCTACTCAAAGTTGGCAATTCAGTCTCCAAGAATACCCTTCCTGCAGTATAATATTTTAGAATATTATTATAATATTTTGCCCAAGAATAATAAGGATCACAACCCAGGTTTATTTCTCCTAAATTTGCAAGCCTCACGTCCTTTTTGAGGATTATCATCCTTGCAGAGAAACAACAGTTTTGGCATTCCTCCGAGGTTGGAGAGTACTTGGAAAGATGTGAGAAGACAAGGTTTTATATTAAAGGTAGTATTTATTCAGTTTTACCACATACAAGTGAATCATTTTAGTAAAAAATGCAAAAATTGAGGTTCTTTGAAATTAGTTATTGGAAATAATCTGCTTGTAAAGTAGAAAGCAATTATTAACAAAACAAGGAATTATGTTTATGAAGGAGATTAGATGATAATCATAATGGTCTTTTGTGACAATTACATTTGTGAATGTTTCTTTCCCCTTGCAGGCAAAGCACATTGATTAATTCTAAACATCATTGTAGATTGTCATTCTTATGCTGTACCTCCTGTTCTTTCTGGACATGTGCTTCCTAGATTATTTCTGGCATTCTCCTAGACCATCATGTTTCTCCTTGACATCCATTTTAACTTGGTTTTCTGGGGGTTTTGTTCTTTGCTTTTAGTGTCAGTGCTCAGAAATGGGATGAGTCAACTCTACTATATTTAAACCTTGTAAGGAAGATACAAACCTGATATCTTGATATTTCATGAGCCAACCAAGATAAGTTTTCAAATAATGTCATTTTTGTTATATTATGTGTATGTTTGCGTGTAAAATCTCTGAATTGCAAACTTCACACACATAAATAAGCCACCTTCAAAGATTTCCCTCCCAATATTTTTCTCCATTCTCAATTATTTGTTGCAAATCTTCTGCTCTTTCATATTCTCTACCTGAACTCTCATTTATGTAGTTGTTGTGTTAACTCAAAAGACAGGTTCACTTTCTAAGCTATTTAAGCTATTTTACATTTTTGATGTCTGCAACCCCTAGATACTGTTCCTTTTAACTTTCTGTGAATTTTTTCCCAAGGGTAGTTTGGACCATTTTCCCTCTTGGGTTCCACCAACATTACACCTGGATTTGGAGCTACCTCCTCCTGGAAAGATTTACCCCAGAAAAGGACAGCTATAAATCCCAACCAGGCATTGTTAGGAACTCAAGGAACAAAAGCCAGAGGCAGTAGATCTTCCAACAGTCTCTTCAAATAGTTTCATCCTCTGTTACCCTTTCAGATCAGTCTTGCTGCCATTAAGATCTTCAGTCCACTGAACAATCTTTTTGCTTATCTGTATTGGGTCTGCCTGAGATGGAGTTAATTCTTCCCACAGCAGCCCTCATAGTGCTGTGCTGTGTACTGGTAGCGAGCAAGGTGTTGATAACACACCAGTGTTTTGTCTACTGCTGAGCAGTGCTGGCACAGCATCAGGGCTTCTCTCCAACATTTTTCCTCCTCACCAGTAGGCTGGTGTTGGGCAAATCCTGGGAGCCAGGACAGCTGACCCAAACTGACCAAAGGGATATTCCATTCCATATGACGTCTGCTCAGTGATAAAAGCTAAGAGAAAGGAGGAGGAAGGGCGGGGGATGGGGCATTTGTTATTTATGATGTTTGTCTTTTGGAGCAACTGCTACATGTATAGAAGCCCTACTTCCAAGGAAGTGGGTGGACATCGCCTGCTGATGGGAAGTAGACAATAAATGTTTTGGGTTTTTTTTTCCTTTGCTTCCACGTGTGGTCTTTTACTTTATTAAACTGCCTTTATCTTGACCCACGAGTATTTTCCATCTTATTTTTCTTCCCTCCCTGTCCTGCTGAAGAGGGGAGTGATAAAGTGTCTTGATGGGCACCTGGCATCCAGCCATCATATTATCTCATTGATTTTATAGAATTTCTCCATTTTTTCTCTAAATCTCTTATTTACCCAGTTTTTTTTGTCCAAGCATTATTAAATCTAGCACATTCTGCAGTTTCCTTAGCAGCTTTTTTTGACCACTTTAAGGTACACAGCATGCTTCTGGCAAATAGATTGGGAGCTCCCCTGTTGAGTGCTCACCTGTTTTCAAGACATCTTGGAGAGCTCTTGGATTGTTGTTTTCTAAAAGACAAGTATGCCGGGATTTGTAATTTTCTCCAAATATCTCAAAAAAAGATACAAAGGCTTTTGGGTGCCTGGCAGAGTTCCTCTAGACATTAATCATTGTACTAATCAGGCTGTCCAACACTTCCCAACCCACAGACAGCTGTGGCAAATGGCACAGCTAGTGCCTAGGCAAATCCCTCCCAACCGTTTTAATGTGACAGAAGTAATTAACTCCATTAGCATGACTGGATCTGTCTACACTTAGAAATAAACAACCTCATTGCCATGCTAAGAGAATGAAACCCTTCTGATGAAAAAAAAATGCATCTCAGAGGCACATGCTGGTTTGTAATTTGGGGGAAAAAATAACCCATTTGGTAAAAAATACTCTTGGACAGAGCTGAAATATGCTTGTAATAACCCCCAAAAGAATGTAAAGCAAAAAAAAAAAAAAAAAAAAGAAAAAAAAAAGTTCTGAGTTGTTCTAAATCCCAAAGAAAATTATCAAAATATGTTAACATTATCATATTAATGCCATTTAAGCTACTAGGAAAAGCTTTATTTTCCCTTCATGAGTCCACAGCTCTCCAGTTAAAACAATTCCCATTCGTCCCTGGCTCTATTTTATTTTGTAAAATAGATGCAGCCATACTTATTTTCCTTCTTTCTCAAGGTTTGCACATTTGATATCATCTTCTGTCCAGATCCACTGCTACAAACTTCACCTTTTTACTCATATTGCATAGAAAAGAAAATGTAAGGTAAATATGTCAACCTAATAATCTTGCTGCGCTAAAATAAAGCAATACAATTTCTGGTAAAATATTATATTTAAAGACTTTGTGTTTCCATATGTATTGAGCTTCATATTAAGACTTCCACTACCAGGTCTCTTGCAGTCCTGCTCCACCACTTCACCTGTCACACATCTTCTGAAAGCTAAGGTGACTTGTGAGGATGATTTCAGGAAAATGGATATTGGGGAACCAATAAATTGACAGCTGTGGATAAGGACCACTGTAGAGTCCACAAAGCCATGAATACAATGGTCACTTTGAAGAATAAAAAGAAAGTGAAAGTATTTTTCATAATTCAACACTAAAAAAAAAGCATTAACAATTTTGAAATGTTTGCTTTTTTATTATAAAACACCAAAAAAAGCAATTAAAAATATTTCCGATTTATCATTCTTTACTCCTGACTTTTCTGTCATTTTCCTTCATTTGCAAAAACAAAAAAATTTTAAAAGAAAGTGGAGAGGAGAGAAAAGATAAAACAAAACAAACCCCTAAAAATTAAAATACTCAAATTAAAGAAGTGCTGCAAAAATTTCATGCTCTTTCAAACCTCATGGTTTAGACATGGTCTTTTATTTTCCTTCTTCTGACCACAACATCAATTCAAATCACAGGCAGAAAAAACCTGCTCAGTAATAGAGCAAAGCTTTCAGAAATCTCATGTCTAAACCCAACTCAAGCGCATATATCAGACAAGACCTAGAGAAGGATTTACTGTTATCTCCTCACTAAATACCTGATTATGCCACCTTTCATCATCTTGGAAAAGTTATTCACCGTCAGTAATACATTGAATTACCAGCAGATTAAGACCTCACTTACTCAGGAAGGTAAAATGAGGCTGTTAGAAAAGACATAAATTGAAAGAACAGCAATGGTTTGTTATTAACTCCCATCTTCATCTCTTCAGGCTACGATATGCTTAATTACCCTGATGTCAGGAAGCATTATTTTTCTCCTTTCCCCTTGTATTTTAAATCTTCTACCTGTGGTACACTTCATTATTTCCTTTAATCACAATTACGATTTTAAAAATCCTCATTTTCATACCATCGTGGCTTCTGTTTTTAATAGTCTGGAATTTTGTAAAAGGCAGAGAAAGAGAGAAAACACATAGTTAATATATACGCATATATATGTCTAATGGAAGAGAAATCACTGTGATCACTTAAATGGGATTTAGTAAGAGGCAATTTAAATGGGGCAAATGATATGAGAGTGCACTACATTCATTTTGAAGTAGCAGTCATCCAAACTCGCTATGTCACAACAGACAAGTCACGTAGAATAAATTAGCAAATATCAAATAAAGCTCTCTTCACATCAAAAGAAATGGCTGAATTAACATCAGGCTACTGCAGCAAGGACAAGAAGCAGCCAGCTGGCTCTTGAATTATACAAAGACACATTATCATCTCATTATGACTGTGAAGTAATAACTGAGAAAAGCTAATTTCAAGTGACAATACATAAATATTCAAATTTTATGTGTACGTCCTGAAAATAGTAATATGTAAGAAGTAAAAGAGATTGGACTCTGTAAAGAAAATTATTTAAAAGAAAATTTACATTTACCCCTTGAAATTGTCTTGAACTACAAATCACGTGTTCAGTAAAAAAAAGTCAAATGTTGTCATCTTCAAAGAGTAGTTTTTAGCCAGAAATCATTTTAAAGAGAATAGGGACAAACTGCTTGTGAACATCTGTTTGAGCAAAACAAGCTTTTTTCTAATGTTCTTTAAGACTAACTTTATTCACACAATATGAATCATGATTTTTGATCAGGAGAGTATCTCTTGTAAGAGAAAATGTCACAAATGTTTGGTCAAGCCTCAGTTTGCATTGGTGTTTGTGTATCTAGTCTTAATCTTTTCCAAAGGTAAAGAGTATTCCAAACAGAGAGCAGAAATAACACAACATAAATTAAGTACCACATAGCATAAATAGCAAATTACTAAGTA
Source organism: Aramus guarauna (assembly GCA_013400195.1). Lineage (NCBI taxonomy): Eukaryota > Metazoa > Chordata > Aves > Gruiformes > Aramidae > Aramus > Aramus guarauna. The sequence goes on from VXBL01001839.1 coordinate 1,402,440, forward strand.
CACATTTACAAAGTGATAGATGCGAGAGGTACCATGTGAACAAAGACCAGGCTAAGTTCTACAGGCACAAACTATACTTTGAATCAAAGATGATAAACAAATGTATCATCAAAGCTTAATCACTAATTATTCATGACTGAAAAACGTGATTTTGTTTGTCAAGCTGACTGCTGTGAGTCATTTGCTCGCTCTGACTGAATAGAAAAACATAATCAAGGCATCGCTGCTTAACTTAGGCTAGTATTTGCTGAAGTCAGTGGGATTATGTGACCAAAGGATGTGGGGAACTGGTCCATGTGACACTTTCCTACAATGTTACCAATAATTTCTAAATTTCTACCTTCAATTTGTGTAAATTGATTGAATCTTTAGGACTGTATTTTGAAGAAGGCTCTATTTCTTTTTTTTTTTTTTTTTTCATAGAAATGGAAACTCATCCAGAAAAAATGAGAGATATATGAAGGGCACAGATCAAGTTATTCCCCAAAATGCAGCAATCTATAAAGCAATCTGGATTCCTGTGTGTCTGAAAGTGACAGACGAACCTGGTGGTTCACTCTCCTGGCACTGTCCTGGGATGTACCTGAGCTCTGAACGCTCCGGTATTCACCCAGGGTGTACTGCGACAGGGTTTGTCTCAAGTGGCTGAAGGAAAAGAAGAAATCAAGCACAGAGAAGGACTATCATTTGTGAGGCCTGTAGATCCACAGATAACCATGGTAAAATCTTTATATCCACTGGTGGATCACCATCTCATGGTGGTGTACAAGAGCTAGGGCTGGTACAAGCATATCATTGCTTTTTCACACAGCAGAGTGTGTAACAAAAGGCAGCAGCCGTGAGGCAGTGCACAGTGTTCATCCACAGGTTAGGGACACTACAGAGTGCCGTAAATGCTGTCACAATTGGCTACACAGCCATCAGAACATGATCGTTGCCTTCCTATTTCTAATAGCACAACACCAAGAGGGCATGCTATGGGCAACCACAACCTCTTCAGGGGCTAAGTTGAAATACGTACACAATGTCACAGCATGCTGTGAGGTTGGAAGGCAATGATATTTCCCATCAGCCCAAAAGTTTTTACCTGGCTCTTGTTGATGATGTAGTGCTTAGACCAATTTCTGTGGGAAACTTCAACATTTTGTTTTGACTTTCTCACTCTCAGATGCATCTTTGGTCATGAACTGTGGGTTTAGCACAAACCCTACTTACAGGAAATGATGTAGATCAGAAATAAAGTTTCTGCATCTTTCAGCTTCTCTGGTACTCTGGGAATGGCTCAGTCTTACATTTTCTAACTTATTTTTCAGCCACTTGACAGAAAAAGAGCAGTTCAAGAGAATGCTGAGATGCTTTTTGCTCATGCTCCTCAAGGGAGTTGAAGAAAAGAGGTACTGAAACATACACCACAGTCTAGCTCTCATTCTGTTGAAATACTGCAGGGTGCATATGTCTGTCTGAAGTGGTACATCATTCAAAGTGAGATAAAACACAGAAAGTGTCAAGATGAAATAAGCCAACTTCACAATTAACATGAAACCGGGTAGGGTCTGTCATTGACAAAATTCACATATAATGAAAAAAAGGGAAAAAGTTTGGATTCTGAACTGAAAATTAAAACTCAGTTCTTTGAGTCAAGAATTTTTTCTCCACCAAAGTGAGATAAAAATATCTGTTGAAACATAATAACAGAAGAAAACTCCATTGTTCATTGATTAGATACTTTTTACGAAAGGCAGATACTTGTATTGATTTGTTCATTTGGCAGCAGCCACATATAATGCTCTGCTGCAAATGATCGTGACATCTGTTTTTAACCTTTTTACCCCACAGTTCCAGCCAGAAGCAGTCAGCGGTGTGTAGAATTGCCTAATGAATATTTTCAGACCTGAGAAGTTTTGCATTGGAAATGTTTTCAAAGCATGGTTTTTGCACAATGCAAGACTCCTCTTTCACAGCATATGGATTCGGCACCTTACATTTAATAATAAAATAAAACATGAATGGAATGTTTAATGAAATTTATTGTAATATCATTTTCTTATATGAATCTACTTTGATTCAAAATGTGTTATTCCAAGCACTGTCATTACATGGGTATTAACTCACTTTGCTTTTATTTAAGTGATTGAGTTGTTGATAGAAAAACATCTGAGGTATCCAGTGGAAGAGATGAGACTAAGAAAAAAAAAAATTATTGTAATCTATTGTAAACTAAACAGGTTTATACTGGATAAAAGCACTGTAAGATTTCTCAGGAAAAAAGATAAAGATTCATACTTATTTATGATAACTCTTGTGAGACCAGAACACTCTTTTTTTTTTTTTTTTTCTCTGAAAAGACAACTTGAAAATTTCATATGTAATTTTAGTGTTAAATGTCTCTCGACTTTTGGACTTTTTCCTCTGCATTGTGTCTTCCTGGCCTTATTAATTCTGTCTGCCATTTGTAGCTTCAAATATTCGATTTACAAAGGTATTTCCTAGGAAATAAAATTATCTAGGAAATATCTATTGTATGGTTCTCAAGACCAATCAAAACTCTATTTATTAATTTGAACAGATTCATGTTCTGGAGCTGATCTCTATACATACGAAGTTACTTATGTTCATTCAAAATACTATAAGCGTATGTGAACCTCAGGATGTAAAACTTCAAATGAGGAAAAAGAATCTTGAAAGAAAATAGGAAACTCTCACTGGATATTCTGAGACCCATATCTACCTGCACATGTAATTTAAGCCTATACAATATTTTGCCTTTAAAGAGAGAGACTCTTCTTTATTTCAGCTCATTTTTATTCTATAACAGATATCAAGTACTGACTGATTTAATGATGTTTTGGAGATGATGCCCAGCAATAGCTATCCTATCAGCTGGGCTCAATTAAAAACTAATTGCTGGTATTACAGTGGAAATCATGTATGCAGAAAACTGTAAAAGAAAAAGGCAACTATACTGTATCATCTTAAACTAAACACCATATATTTTTGAATCCTTTAAAATATTGCCTAGTCCCTGTTAAAAACTCCAAACATGGCCATATTATGTTTAGTAGATATACTAAAACCAGCTAAGAGACCAAAAATATTTTTTATATAATGAACTGAAATAAATATTAATTTTAGCAACTAAGAAAATGAAAGCCTATGTTTAGTCTATAGGTTATTATTTTATAAGAAAATGCAGCATCTTCAGAAAGATTCAATTAGTATCTTCTTGAAAAAGGAAGCCATGTGGTTACCAGAAGTCCAACTGCCAGTGAAACACAGCATCTTTACTGATATTACTAAAGGCAGTCATAAAACACAACTAGCAAATATTTATATCCACTATCTTCTTGGCAAATCTCTTACTAAGATTTCTACTGTTGAAGCTCAAATGGTAGACACCTATGGAGATAAAAAGAAAAATAATTTGTGAGGATTAGAGCCTAAGTAAGCTTGAGGCTTAAAACTTCCTAAAGTTAGAGATTCAGCTTTAACTCTCTAAGTGTGCATAGAGACCTATATACACACAGAGTGAGAATAAATTATTTAAGAGAATTTATAGAATCATTTAAAAATTGATACTACATATCTATGTTTACATTGGCATCTGTATACTTTTAAATGTGGTTTGCATGCCTTCTCATTCAATATTCAGGAGCTACTACGCAAAAGGAGACCCACAAAAAAAATCAGAGCGGGTCACTTTTTGACGGTCTACCTCTTCATTCATCTTCTGTATAAATTAAACAGAAGTGGTACAACCGTCAATCTACTTTGCCAGAGGAAGGACCTAGCGAAGCCAGGGATTTGAAGTAAACTGGAGTCACAAGCAATACTGCTATCTAGCGGCAAGATTTCAGCCCTACATTGTACAGGGTCACGGTGACCTGGTAAACTTGTCTGCAGAGGGGCCCCCACATTTGAGTCTCCAAGTCAACGTCACCATCATCTCCCAAGCAAGCACAGGAGGCAACTGTTCCCTTCCACTGCCCCATTATGTCTCATCATCAGTCTAGTGTGTTTGGCTTTGACCATGAAAGCATTTACTGACAGAAAAAAGCCACAAGTGTCCAATGCAAGTTATGTGTTTTCGGTATATCTAGCCTCCTCCATTTCATCATCTATAATACAGATGGAACAATTTTTGCAAACAATGTGTTGTATGTAAGGTATGTTTCATTAATGCCTGAAAATTACTTTGAGGTCCACAGATGGTAAATGATATAATGAAATTAAGTTTAAATTTGTGACAGTATTGTTGGGATAATAGTTCCTCAAATCCCATGAAAGCTTTCGAGTGGTGCTTTAAATTAAAAAGAAATGTGTAGGTCGTTTTGTTTTTCCCCAGTTTCCTTCTCCTCCCACATGTTCTTTCCTTTTAAAAGCACACTAGTTTTCATTTTAAACTCTAATATGTGAAAGACATGAGATCTGCTACTCCTACCTATCTGTAGCTGTGCTAAATTTTTTGAGAGCCACGTAGTTCTTGCACGTGTGCTTCATGGCTCATGTTTGCAAAAAAAGAGGCAAAATGAAACAAAATAAACTTTGAAATATTCACTTACAGTCTTGGCCAATTTATTTTTTTTTATTTTGCATGTTTACATTTCAGGAGAAGACACACAAGTGAGAGACAGCATTTTCTGGCTAAACTAATTCTGTTTCTACACAAAGCTTGCCTTGGAATTATGAAAAAACCTCTAATTAATTAAAGTATAGGCTTATTATTCTGAATGCAAGTATTAATGGAAATTAAAATACAAGTTTTGAGCACTGCATGTCCATACATGAGTTTTAAAGTCTTCAGGAAAATTGCAAAATTTTCCTGACATATGCCGAAGTCGACTAAACCAGTAGAGGAAAGGAGCAGCAGAACAGGTAGAGCAGATAAATTAAAAAAAAAAAAAAAAAAAACAAAAAAAAAAAAAAAAAAAAAAAAAAAAAAAAAAAAAAATTTCAAAACCAAAAAAACAACAAAAATT
>VXBL01001839.1:1407461-1434285 GCA_013400195.1 Aramus guarauna
AAAAAAAAAAAAAAGGAAAAAAAAAAAAAAAAAAAAAAAAAAAAAAAAAAAAAAAAAAAAAAAAAAAAAAAAACAACAAACACAAACAAAATTTCCAAACCCAAAAAACAACCAAAATTTAAAAACCACCATAACTTCTAAATGTCACCACACAACAAAGTAAGACAGTGTTAAGCATGACAATCAGAAAGCCATTCCTCCCCCAGGGCACACCTTGAGATCACTGATCCAATAAGTATCTTTTTTTCTCCAGCAAATGTGTGGCCCTATTTTCAAAGGTTATTTACATGACTTTGATGGCTGTTCCTGAGGACCTCATGATCTTCAGTGTTGCTTTTTCCACTGCAGACTCTTCCACGGGAAGAGATGGCTGGTGCACTGGTGTGAGCAGAAGTCTTGCCCTGCAGTGGTGTCACGGGGCATGCATCTAGTGCCAGAAGCACTCCTGCACTCCTGGGTTCTTCATTTAGACATAGCCAGAAGGACTACAGTGAAAAAAATGTCCTCATTCGAAATGCTTTTGCTTTTGCATGTAGTATAACAACACAGAACAGTTCACAGCTACTAATCAAAACTGCAGATTGTAGGGGGCTTAGGTTTGCCCAAATTCAGGCAAATTTCCATTAAGTCTGCACAAGTCATGTAATTCCAGAGTTTTTTCTGCCTAATTTCAATTCCTGCCCCAAAGAATGGACTTTTCAAATAAGGGGGGGAAAAAAAATCGACAGAGATTTTAAGATGGAGATACATTTTTCCCCATCTTCCTTCTTGGAAATGCCTGAAGGATATTGGTTGAAATTACAGTTATCAGCACTACTTTACGATAATAACCCATTCATGCTGAGGCAGTCTTCTGGCATAGAATATTTCAGCCTAAATGGTTCAATTTTAGAAAAGACCTATCCCGTTGAAAACAGGATCTTGGTGAGTAATGAGAATAGGCAGTGCTAGCAGCCCTGCCAATAATATGATTAAGAATGTTACAACTAAAAGAAGTTTAGAAAAGTGGATTCACTTTACTGAGCTAAATTACATAAACTTGCAATTCTGTTGATATATTGCAAAGGTACTTTGTACTGTTTCTCAGAGCATGTTGCAGTTGCTTTCTCCAACAAAAAGGGGTCAAGAAAACTTTTGGGTTGAAGTAGCTTTAAAATACCTACCTTTCTGAGGAAAATGCTGGAGCCAGGAAGAACAGATCAAGGACAAAAATTTCTCTACCGCCTTAATTTAAAATAATTTCATTTCTTTTCAGGTTTATTGAACTGCTATTGAACATTTGACATGACTCGGATAATTTCTTCCTTCCAACCAGACTTCTTCTAGGAACAGTTCTAATTATACTATGATCTTTATAAAGAAATGAATTATTTGCTATTTTTACTGTAAAAAGTAAGATTTGACATGTAAAGATTAAGAAGATGAGAAAAAACTTACTCCCAAGCATGAAGACTTTGACAGCATTTTTTTTAGTAGTTATTTCCTCGTACCCTTGACTTGAAAAAATGGCGTGAGGGATGTGCTGGTTTTGGCTGGAATAGAGTTCATTTTCTCCATAGTAGCTAGCATGGGGCTGTGTTTTTGATTGGTGCTGAAAACGGCGTTGATAACACAGGGATATTTTCGTTACTGCTGAGCAGTGCTTACACAGAGCCAAGGCCTTTGCTGCTTCTCACACCATCCCACCGGCGAAGAGGCTGGGGGTGCAGAAGAAGTTGGGAGGGGACACAGACAGGACAGCTGACCCCAACTGTCCAAAGGGATATCCCCTACTGTATGGTGTCATGCTCAGCGTATAAAGCTGGGGGAAGAAGAAGGAAGAGGGGGATGTTCGGAGTGATGGCATTTGTCCTCCCAAGTAACCACTTTGTGTGACAGAGCCCTGCTTTCCTGGGGATGGCTGAACTGCCTGGCAAAGTGAAGTGGTGAATGAATTCCTTGTCTTGCTTTGCTTGTGTGTGTGGCCTTTGCTTTATTTATTAAACTGTCTTTATCTCAACCCATGAGCTTTGTCACTTTCACTCTTCCAATTCTCTGCCCCATCCCACCGCGGGCAGTGAGCGAGTGGCTGTGTGGGGCTTAGCTGCTGGCTGGGGTTAAACCACGCCAGGGGTAATGATGAACACTTGTTTTCCCTAGTCTGCTTTGCTACCAGGCCTAACTGGTACACCTAATTCTGCTAACTCTGAGTCTGATCTAGAACAGGAAAAAATAATTAGAAAAAAAAAAAAAAATAAATAGGAAAACAGCCTTTTGTCATCCTCAGAGCAATGGTAGAGAATATAAAGCACTTAGCAGACATAACCCTGGGGGGGTTCTCTTCTTGTGCTCCTGAGTGCACTATAGCTGAATGTGGTCAGTTTTTCTACAGCTTGTGACCAGAAGAGTGGAAGTTATTTGCTCATTTGAATTATTTAGTGTTTCATGGGGAAATGCAAGTCGGTAACTTCCCGCATCCCTCCCTGTGGCTTACTCATAGTGGTCTCTTCACCTCTGTCTTTTCACACTGCCACATCCCAGTGCTGTTGTCTTGGCTTTTATGAAGCAGCAGCTGTCTGAGAGTCCAGGATTCCTCATCTCTTTCTCTTCATTGGCAGCCCTGCACAATTGTGGCTGAAATCGGTGGAAAAACTCCCACTGACATCAACGGGATCAGCATTCATCCTGGTTAAAACATCAAAACTTACTTCAGGGTACAAAGGAGCTGAAGAGCTAGTGGCAGGTGGTGGGGATGAGCTTGCCTAATCCCAGTTTGGTGCGCTTATCAGGAATATTGCATAATGTAAGGGTTTCAGCATAATTTAAGGAGGAATTCATATTAAGCTTGTTCAGGAAGATTACTATTGCTGTTATTTTTCATGGCAGTGGACATCTTGCTATCTATGAAACATCTGTGCATTACTTTTGCCCAAAAAGCTATCTTATTTATGAGCAAGCAGAACAATTCTCAGTAGCAAATGCAAAATCAGGGCTGGAGCTCCAAGGGCTTCCCTTCTGCTTTATGTACAGCAAATTTCTTGACTGCCTGGAGTTAGCTTCGTATAAAAACACAAGGAAGTTTTTAGCAGGGAGATTGGACTAGATGATCTCCAGAGATCCCTTCTAGCCCCTACTGTTCTGTGAATCTGTGAATCTGTAAACCAGTACAGGTACGAACCACACAGGCTGAGATCAGACAGGGCTTGTTACGTGCTTGTGAGCTGTGAAGAAAGGCCATCTTTCAAGACATGATGTGTTGTTTAGCTCTGCTGGACTATTTTAGCAGCCATCATCATCAGAGTTCTGCTCCCAGGCAACAGGAAAATCCAGGCAGCAGTGGCAGTTCAATGGATGAGAAGAAAGGGCTCGGGAGACTCTGAAAGGAGACTCAGGAGATTTTTTATTTTTTTCTAGGAAAAGTCCTTCCTTCCTGGGTCTGGTTGGAGAAGCGTCCCTCAGCCCAAGTCTCCAGAGTGGTGGGTGCTATGCACCTTAAAGATGCCCAAGGGAACTTCCCACATAAAGGAGGACTTTCCAAAGTTCTTTCCAAAGATGAAAGCAAGCTCTCTTCTGGAGTGCCCTCTGAGCAGGCACAACGCCTGCAGAGATGCCACTGATGCAGGAGGCCTGTTTTGCAGCTGCCCAAGCTGGCAGAAGCAGTGACCAAGACTGCTCACTGTCAGAGAGGGGCATGCAGGGAAGAGCAGGGGAGAGGGCTTGGAGGCCTTCACAGCTCCTGAGACATTTTTGAGGATTGGGTTCCAGCCAACCTGAGCTAGTCCAGTGCCATTGCATCCATGCTGCCTTTAAGAAGAGGGTATGAATTTGATGCAGGCCACCTCCTGTGGTTAAGTGTCCTTGGGGGCCAAGGCAACTGGGACATTTCAGACAGGCCAAGATAAGAAGAGCATGTAGGATATGTGGGATCCTGGGACTGATCACAAGCTTTTTCCTCAGGTAATACAGTGCCCCAGGCACTACCTGGAGACCACTGCAGCTGGAGTCATTTCAATAAGGTTTCACTCGTTTTAAGGATATTTTTACAGATTCCATGTAATTATCAACACAATATTTAAAAATAATAGTTCCTAGGCTCTACTTGAAGTATTGAGCACAGAATTAGCATAACCAGACATTCAGAAAACAGGAAAATATATGAAAGTTTCCATTTTACCATTTCCCAGCTGAAGTTTATTAAGATGAGTAGCAAATTTTGCACGTCTCCTTGTTGTTTACTGATGTTCACGACTGTTAGGTGATGCAGTAACACATCTACTGAAGAAATGGAAATGTTCAACTCCTATGGACTTCCTAAGCAATACCATGTGGGTTATATTTAGTCAACTGGCTTATACTTGACTTACCATTACTGTTAAGCATTTTATACAGAACAAGATACAAAGGTCACTAAGACTAGCAGGATATTAATGGTAATGAGGGCAACAACCTTGTATTATCAAATCATAATAATTCTGTGTGTGCAATCAGATACGGTTTTTCTAGTTCCTGATAATGGTATTTTGTAGGTACCAATAAAGACACTGATTCCACTTACTTTCTCTTCATGTACAGGAGATGTAGAGATTTCCAGTGCCTTCAGGGCAATGTGCTCCTGAGTGCATTATGGATTGAGACTGTTTGTGACTGATCTGTTACTCAGGGATTAGCCCAAAGGAAATGACATTTCATTGATCTGCATGCTAAATGCAACAGCCATTATTCACACTCCTTCTGAGAAATAAACATAAAACTGGCTTCTGGAGAAAAATTTTCTTTGAGATAGCTTGTGAATTCTCTTAGTAGCTTGTGGTATGGACACAGCTTATCATTCTGATAATCAGTTTTGACAGGACCTTCTGAATTAGGAAAAAAAGAGATAAACAAGCCAATTTAGTGAATGGTGGGAACTTAGTTAATAAACCTGGAAAACAAACTGACCAATTAATTTAAGATGTGTAGCTTCAGAATAAAACCTCACAGGAAAGCTGTGAAACTTTATATCTAAAAGACAGAAATAAATCACTTAAATGTTCGAGCTTCATTCAAATATGTTGTTGCATTGCAACAAAATGAATAATAAAAGTAACGCATTATTTAGTTACTTTTAAGACTACACTTCTAAAAGGATAGATGCAAGGAGTATTCTTGTTTCTTTTTGCTATGGAAGGTTTCGTATTTAGAACATGCAATGTAACAACATGCAGAAAAATAAAAGGCTTTATAGATAATATAATCTTTAAAAAACTACAAAAATTCAAAGGAAAAATCTACTACAAATTACACAGAATTTTATTAGAAATATATGTATTTGGTGAGTTGTTTTTTTTGTTGGCTTTTTTGTTGTTGTTGTTGTTGTTTGGTGTTTTGTTTTTTTTTTTTCCTGGAGACAGAGAAGGATTTTGCACTTATGGAGAACAGCTTGAGATGTGCTTGATTTTTCTCAGATATCTGATGGTTTAAAAGTATTTTAGCTTTATAAAGAACATTTGTCATTTGAATCAATTATCCATGCAATGTATCTGGTGCCTTTTTAGTGCTCAGAGGTATCCCAGCTGCCCTCCAGCCTGTAACATTCTCTGTCTCTAAATCCTGTTAAAAACTTCTCCCCTTCTGTCCAAAGGTGTATCCAATGCCCAAGGTTGCCACTTGTGCAACCTGAGCTGCAAAAGAGATGTAAAAAGGTGAAAGTTATAGACAGGATAGGACCGCTGAAATGGAACCATCCATAGCTAAAGCAGCCAGATGCACTCACCCACTGAGCACTGTGTCGTGGTTTAACCCCAGCGGGTAACTAAGCACCACACAGCCGCTTGCTCACCCCTCTCCCCTCACGGCGATGGGGAGATGAATGGGGAAAAAAAAACAAACTCTTGGGTTGAGATAAAGATAGTTTAATAGAATAACAAAGGAAGATAATGATAATAATATCACCACCACAAGTGATGCACAAATACAATTGCTCACCACATGTGGAAGAAAAAAACAACTCAATGCCCAGTCTGTTTCTGAGCAGTGGTCTCACCTCTCAGCTCACTTCCCCAGTTATATCCGGAGCATGATGTTCTATGGTAGGGAATATCCCTTTGGCCAGCCTGGGCCAGCTGTCCTGGCTGTGCTCTCCCAGCTTCTGGTGCACCAGGCAGGGCATGAGAAGCTGAAAAGTCCTTGACTTAGTGCTGACACTACAACTACCCAGCAACAACTAAAAATATCAATGTGTTATCAATGCTATTCTCATACTAAATCCAAATCACAGCACTATACCAGCTACTATAAAGAACATTAACTCTATCTCAGCTAAAACCAGGACACACTGAAAGGAGATAAACAAGAGGAAAAAAAGGAAAGCCCAGAATCCTGTTTATTTACCTGGATATATTCTTAGCAAAATTCATGAGAACCCATAAGGAAATTCATCTCCAGATCTCACTCTGTAAACTGTAATGAATTCTGTGATGAGAAAGCCACAAAAGAACCAAACCTGCTGCTTTAAGATAAGCTTGGAAAATGCAGCAGGAAACTTCAATAAAAAATTATTTCAGGGGAACAGAGGCTGCAGTTCTCTGGAGCGTGGACATGAAGGCCTGTTTCATACCTCAGAAACCCACACACATTCTTCACAGCAGCTCATTTATTTATAAAAATAGTGCACAGTGCAACGAATTCAAAGAGGCTTTTCTTTGCAGACTTCACTTAGATAAAGCTAGTGCCAAACATGGGATATTTTGTTCATTTCACCTTTAGAGTGGAAAATTTTAAGACATTGCCCCCAGTTTGCATATTATAGAAGAAACGGTCAGAATCTGTCAGGAATTTACAAAAGCAAATGAAACATAGAGCCCACATAGATAATCAATATGAAGGTCAAGCTTGCAAAGCTTTGAAATCATTCTACAGTCTTATTAAATCACTACAATTGGGACACACATAGTGTGGTCATCTTGTGTCTCAAGGTCTCAGCTGAGGGGTGCAGGCTCTGCACAGTGCTCGGTGGAGACTCTTGAGGGAATTGCCTGCTGTGTGTATGAGCAATGGCTTTCAGTTTTCATTGAGATTTGGGGTTCACCTTAACAGAAAATTTAGGAGACAGGTATTAAGAGTAATAAAGGAATAATGGAAAAAAGATTAACATAATAACTTTTTGATAGCTAAAAAGATGCAACTATTTTTATAAAAAGACCATAGCTATGGATTAGAAGACATATTGTAATACAATTACCATTCAGAATAGAACAGCTATTTTAAAATTCTGAAATTTACATCAGATAAAGTTGACAGTGTCAGGAGCACAATAAAATTGCTCTAAGAACACTGTTTGTATCAGTAAAAAATCCCATGAAAAAACAAAACAAAACAAAATGTTAATAGGTTAAAAGCCTTAATGAGCCTGCTTTTATTAAAAATCACATTGTACTTTCTTTATCCTATTTAAACTTCCCAGTATTTTTGCATTCTATTAACTGCTGATATTATTATAAACTTGTCTGAGCACTATAGTCAGTAGAGGAACTTTCTTCTGGTGGGAAAGACCTATTTAGTTTGATTTCTACTGATGTTCTCATGAATCACTATGAATGCTCTTTCAACCTGATTATTTAGAGTAATTTTCTATGTTTTCTTGTCTGGGAACAGCCACTCATGTTTGCTTTCCACCGATTCCACTAGTTTTTTATTTGGTGATACGAGAAGGACCAATCTGCCAAATGTCATATTTGATAAAGATGCTCCATTTCTGTTGCTGAAGGATTTTTATTTTGTTGTGTTCTATCTAGTTAAAAATCCCTTCTGCCTTTGCACGTGATCTATGAGCTAAATAAGGCTGAAAGACAACCAGGTCTTCAAAGAGATCTAGACACCTTACTGAGATTAAAATATACAGGATCAGGCTCCATCCTGAACACAAAAGCAGTGCATGCATCAGTCTTACCTTCGTTTCCCCTGTTTTCAACTATTCATGGGGCTCCTCTGTGAAGACATGGTACCTCTTCAGCTGCTCTGTCTCCCAGCATTTCTATAGAACATTTCCTTTCCTATGACCTGACTTCTTCATTTTAACTTCAAGTGCTGCTCCAGTTTCAGCATCCATTTGTGACTTTCTAAGGATCCAAAATCCTCACTGCTCTTTCTGCATGCTCTCAATTTGCCTTAGCAAGCTGGAAGCTTCTTTCTTTTTCAAATTAGTTCCTTCTTTAAGTACAACTGCCTTCCCTTCCTCTTAGTTTTCAGTTGCATAGAAAAAGATATGGATTAGTAATCTAAGTAAATAACCAGGAGAAAACTCTCAACACAAGTCTGTGATTTTGGGATTTCTGTTCTAGCATGTCTTTTCTAAGTATCTACATGTGTGGAAACCTAACAACTACTGGAAATTCATACCCTTCCCCCCTCCCCTTTTTTTTCTTCATGCAATGTAAGAATGCAACCAGTTCTGTAGGTTTTCTGGTATGCTTTGATAGAGTGCTAATAGAACCAAATAGGGAGGAATGATGTTTGGGGCTTTCAAAGCAGGAACCTCTCTTTGGGAATTCCAAGATGGACAAAGGGATGAAAAAGATTTCTACACCAAAGATACTAGTGTAGGTAAATAGAGCAACTGAGGTGAAGAAGCTGTTACCACCAGCTCCAATCTCAGAAAACGTGAACAGTTGTTGCATAACAGTTTCTGAGATCACACCACTGGAAACATGTGACAAACCATGTGAAATATCCATTACCAGTCACTCAGGATCAGATATCAGATTACTACAAAATACTTCATTTATGTGATAGTCTGTCCGTGACTCAAAAATCAGTATATATCTAACTGAGATCTAAGAGAGACATTAACTCCAGCCCCAGAATAGTTTCAGCATTTCAGAGCACCAACAAAGGAGCATAGCAGAGTACCTCATCAGGCTGAAGTATGGGTATATTTCATGAAGAACAGTGTAGTCATCTTCAAGAGGTAGTATGGTCACACAATGCTAGGGAAACTTGAGCACCAAAGCAAATAGTAAAACATTCAGATACTCCCTGTTTCAAGGTTACTTAACATAAAAATGGAACATTTCAGGAAAAAGTTCAAAGCTAAACCAGAAATCCCCAAACCAATTTTTTCCACAACTGCCTTCACATCATATCAATTATATCAGTGTCCATCTTGTCAAATTTTAATCTGCCAAAAAATTCTATTTGATAAACCTTGAATAAATAACCACCCTGGAGGTCTTGTGAGTTATTTTTTGATAATTCCTTCCTGATCTTAAATTGTGTTACCAGGATGACTTCAAGTGCGTAATCAGACACATCAGTCAAGCACCTTCAAGCACTGTGCCACCCTGAAGTATGGTTACCCCTCACTCAATAGCCAGCTGCAGTCAATTGCCAGTGCTTCAAAGAAAAGATGCATGTGTAGAGGAAGAGGAGAATTTACAAGTCAAATTATGGCCCTGACTCTTACAGCTGATCAGCTGAAGCCCTGAAGAATGAGATCTGATTATAATCACAGTCCTAATGCAAAGCTGGAAGTGTTATGAGGGCATACTGAGGGCAATGAAATCTATCCTGCTCTATTTGGGCTTAGTGGATGAAAAAAAAAACAACAGAATGACTCAGTCCCCATATGGTTTTGGATGCAGGCAGAAGAATGCCTCCTCAAAGTGAGGTTAAAGAACAACTCTCTGAACAAAAGTGTCCTTGCTTTAAAGTTCTGATTTTTAAAATACACGTCTTTCTGGAGATGGAAAAAGAGATGGGGATTTAATGTTAAATATATGAGTATTTCTTTTGCTTTTTTTCCCCCCTTTAACTGGGAACGGGGACAGACTGGCTGAAGGAGGGAAGACGTAAATTCAGAAAATGTGTTATGTACTTGAGTTTGAAGTTTGAAATTGTTGATATTTCAGAACAGGCTTCACCATTTAATTCTGGCTTTTATTGTTGCTTTAACACTACATGTTTGAGTTGTTACTTGTTGGTGACTCTGCTCGTGACCTATTCTGTTTGTTAGTTCTATTTAGACGCATCTCTGAGACTGGCACAGGAAAAGGAAGATTTTCCTCTAGGTAATTATTAATTAGGCAATTATTTTTTCTGTTAGTCTAGTAAACTAGAGACATCAGGTCTGGATCAGCACCAGGAATTGTTAGCCTTATATTGAGGCATGACATATAAATTAGCGCTCCTCCATAAATTTTGCAGTCCAGTCATGAAACAAGAAACAAGCAACAGCAGATGAATAACTGAGTTAAATTATTGTTCATGCAGTTCAGTGTGCAGCCAGCACTGTTTATCTGCTATCAAGAGTTTTTTAGGCATCCTGGCAGAAGGGATTTTTCATGTGTTTCAAGGCTATTTGCTATTGTAATTAATGAGTGTTGAGAACTATGTCTAATGGAGGGCAGATTAAACAGAATTATGTGTTTTCTCTTTTTTTCTCTTAAATGTATTTCTCAGAAAATGGTGTTCCTTTTTACCCCTCTCCTTTGAGTAATATTTGTGCCAATATTTGTAATAATGAGATTATGTATCTTTTGAAAACCTCAACCAGAGATATATACTATCTTCCTACTATTCATCTTGCCAATGACACTCATCTTTTGTCAGCCTTTTGCCGGTCTGTTGCTCAAAATGTGCCAGGTGGATTTTAATGCCAACTGACAGCCATCTTTTGAAATTATTTAGGCAAGAAAATGCACTGTGACACACGGGAAGACATACCAGCAGTCAATCAGCCACCTACAGTGCTAGGTCTATATCAAAACCATTAGGAATGGACAGCCTACCTAATAGGATTTGCATTTTGATACTTGTCTTCAGGAGAGGGATAACTGAGGACAGTCATAAGCTTGCAAATGTACAAGTCATATTAGACAAAAGCCATGTCACAGAGCAGCATTTTCTTCTTTTAAGAAATATCTTAATGCAGCCTGGATATCCCAATGAGGTGTTAAAATAGTGATCAGTTCCTGTGAGCCTTCAAAATCTTTAACCAGCCATGACTTATCTGCTTATGCTTTATATATATAAGGGGAAACTCTCCAAAAAGGGGCCTTAAGTACATGAAATAAAGACATAGAATTTGTTGCTAATCTGTTAATAACCCTATAAGACTATAGGAGGTAGCAATGACCAAATGGAAAAGGATCCTGGTCCAACCTTCTGCTTGCTTTTTCTTTTGGGATACTGAGTCACGGAAATCACAGAGTGGCTGAGGTGGGAAGGCCCCTCTGTAGACTGTCTGGTCCAGCCTCCTGCTCAAGAAGGGTCACCTGTGGCAGGTTGATCAGGGTCATGTCCAGTCAGAGTGTTAATATCTCCAAGGATGGAGACTCCACCACCTCTCTGGGCCTCCTCCAGTATTCAAGCATGTCCTGGTTTCAGCTGAGAGGGTTAATTTTCTTCCTCACAGTAAAAAAAGTATTGTCTTGTGTTGAGACTGAATTTCCTGGTTTTTAATTTGCACCCATTGCCTCTTGTCCTTTCACTGGGAACTACTGAGAAGACTCTGGTTCCTTCATCTTCATTCCTCCCATCAAATATTGATGGATGATGGATTACATCACCCCTGAGCTTGCTCTTTTCCTGGTTGAGCAGTGCCAATGTCTCAGTCTTTCCTCATAGGAGAGATACTCCAGTCCTTTCACTGTCTTTATGGCCCTTTGTCATTATGTTCAGGACTTTCTTGTACCGTGGAGCCCAGAACTGGACACAGTGCTCCAGGTGTGGCCTCACCAGTGCTGAGCAGAGTCATTCCAATTCAGGCTAGTCTTTCCTCCATACAAAAACTACTGCTACATTTGAAGTGCTCTAAGGATTGTGCTTATTTAAAAAAAAAAAGAAAAAAAAAAGAAAAAAAAAAGAAAGAAGTTTTCCTATTACTTGTTCCTTCTGGAAAATAGTAAAATAAGCCTATGGTGAGGCCCTGATAAGATCTATCCATATAATAATTAAAGTGTACTTTCAAAATAGTGACATCCATTTTTTACAGGGTATTCTGAGAAAAATCAATGTCTATTGATCGTTTGGGTACTATCAATCCACCCAGAGCAGTCATATTTCCAATGCTTATTTTTGTAACCAAATTGAAGGGAATGATCCATCTAGGTTTTGCTACATAAATTACTAGCAAGTATTAATAGTTAGTCTGACTTTTTCTTCAGGTGATGATGCCATTGATTTGAAGTTAAAAAAGATACCTATGAAGATGTTCTAGATGTCCTGCAGCAAAGCTTAATCCCATCGCCCACAGAAAGCTGGATTCAGGCAGGATCAATAACAATCAATAACTCAGTTTGGACAAATAACCACATTCACAAAGCTCCTTTTCACCGCTGTGCTCATGGACGTCAGGTAACGTATCTGTAGCCTTCTACAAAAGCCCGAGCAGATACCAATAATAGCTGGATTTGTTGTAAGAACTGGTGAATCACTGACAGAGAGAAGATGTTTCTCAGTTGTGTTCCCACTTCCAATGCCAAGGCAACCTAACAAAGGAGTGCACATAAAAAGCTGTGCATTCATTTCCTCTAAACCAACAAATTTTTATCCAGCTTTTCCTTTTTGCAAGTTTCACCCTGATGTTGCAGATACAGTTCTGACCGTAGCTTTGGCCTGTCTATGCTGCTGGGTAGGGAAGGATCAGAGTGGGTTCTGCTGCCCCGTTTAATCATTGCCTGCTCCTAAAACTCTGAAGATTTTTGAAAATCATTTATCAGTCCATTTGCTGTCAGGAAATGTGGAGGTTTGTTATCTTAAGCTGTTAAATCTTTATGCACACCCACTATTTTATTGTCTTTTCCTGTCCTTGGTGTGCTGGTTGAGGAAGTGTCATTGGTCTGCTACATTAATTTTTAGAAATATTGATTTAAAATATAGGACGATAAAGGTTAGTAGAGACCGCAGTGGTCTCATGATACCTCAGTCAAGGAAACCTTTTTTACAAATGCTGGAAGAGTGTTTCATACATATAAGCTTTTGGATTTACTAGGCCACTGTAACTACCAAGTAAGTTTCTGAACTGGAAAAAACTTGAGCAAGTTCTTTTCCTTTGTCTTGTGTTTTTCATACTGAAAGTTGTCTGGAGCATAAAAAGCCTCTTAATCCAAATAATGTATGAAGCAATCAGTGCAGCACACTTCTTGAGAGTGGTTTCCTTTCTGGAACAGTGCAGTACAGGTGATATGAGTTATTCCTTCCTGATTCACTTTTCAAATCTCTGAATGCAGAGATTTGCTGTGGTGTAACAATGAGTTAATAGAGGTTATTTCTACTTAGTGGGAGGAAGAACAAAATACATCTTCAGTATCCAGTCATATAATAGATTCAGATAATTTCATTACTACACCTGACTTGTAAAAAAAGAGGAAAAAAAAAAAGGCAGCTATTTTTTTCTTGTCAAATTTTGAGCATAAATTATTTTTGGAAACTCAATAAAAAGAATGTTGCTTTGGTTCACTGCCTTTGCACAAAGGAGTATAATACCATTAATCTGAACTTTTTTACAGAATATCAGTGTTTCTTTACCAAATATATAATTTCATTTTAATATTGAAATATTACACTAAATTGCAGACAAACAGCTGTTTGAAAAAGAATTAAGATTGCAAAATGAAAGATGTCAAATGACAAACAATGTCCGTAAAATATTTAGTTCGACCCTTTGTGCACACCTCAGATGAGTAGTTCAGTAGCAGCAAGACGATAAGCTGACTTCCCACAGTCATGTGGCAGAACACACCTGCAGACGAGCTGTATCTGTCAGAAAGCTGTGGCTTGTGGCATCCTCACCTATGATGCTACTGTTAGCAGAGAAGTATTTAGGAAATTAAACAAATTTTGTAGGAAAATGAAGTACGATCTCATCAGGAAATAATTCAATGCTGCCCAACATTATATGGCTGTTACAGCTGTACAGCTATCACACAATTACAGATTTCGGGACCAGAGTAGTTTTGAGCAACTCCTCATAAGTCCATGCAATTGATTCTCTAAGAATTTGTTGTTTCATACTTGGATATTTACAGTAGAACAGTTTTATATTTCACAAAAAATATTTTACTGAAGAATTCTGACTAAATCAATGTGCAACTTATAGTGAGTTGGGAACTCTCTAAATGTCATTAAGTTTTAAATGTCTCAGCTGAGAGGGCATAATTAATTGGTAGCTTTCAAATTTTTCATTGATACTGTAACTGATTACATTTCTGGAAAATAAAGATAATACCAGAATTCCTCCTCCTTGAGGTGAAATATGAAGGGTTCTTCAGTTCTTCTGTTTTCATGGTCAGTCCCATTTAAAGAAAAAAAAAAGACAGAGAGAGAAAAAGAAGTTTGAAATTGCTGAAGTAAATAAGGCATAGGAACATAAGCTGGTGAATGACAATAAAGCAGAACAATGAAAAGATATTTAGTCACTCGCAGCCTGAAGCCCTGAATATGCAAACTTGAGCAAAGTGAAGTCTAATTCGTAATCCTGATGATAATTCATATTTATTAAATGTCCTCATTTCTGATATTGCTGCATTAGAGTCAATGTTATGAGAGCAAAAATGTGAAAAATGTAGTTTTTCCAAGATATAATCAACTAAGCTTGAAAAGGCATAGAACCATTTCAGACTTGCTTCCTAATATCTTTGAAGTTATACAAATGCATTAGTCTTCCATCCGCTTTTAAAGCAGAGTAGAAAAAGAGAAAAAACCTATTTAATTTAAATTATTATTTCCTAATGCTTTTGCTTTTTTATGTGCCAGAATACATTCAACACATCATTAAAGTCTGTTAGCATGGTGCAATACAGTTCTTGGATTCTTAATTTGAGAGAAAGATGGGGACAAAACTATTTTAAAAAGTCCTTTAAAGAAAAGAGCTGGAGATAAGCCTTCTTCCATTGAACATGTTTCTATGTTTCCAGATGAGCCACCTGGCAGTTGTGAGGTTTCCAAATTTGCCTGAACACTTCTCTCCAGGTGTGACCATCCCATTAGTTCTTTCATCACTAGTATTTCTAATAAAACCATAAGCAGAGTCCATCAGGGAGACATATAATTAGATGATGGGGCCATCTATGCATGAAAGGCAACAGACAGTCCTTGAATTGCACTTTAAGGGAGAGCTGTGGGTAGGTATTCATACAAGTGCTAGCTGTGGTCATCTCAGACAACTGGAGGTAATTCTATGGAACATTTTCTCCAAGACTGCTTGTTTATTTGTAAGTGCAAGAAAGGAGTAAGTTGCACCCAAAAGACCCCCAAAATTGTATGAGGACACGTGCACCTGAAAGTCATTCAGCATAGCAGGTGAAGCTGTATGTTTCCCTCTTTTGTCACATTTCACCTATCATTACAAACATCTCCACAGTCACTGTCTAGACTAGAATAGAATAGACTATTTCAGTCTAGATCCTCAATAGTGAAAAATCAGGTTTCTCAGTACTCTTTGTCTTGTTCATAATGTTTTTTTTTTAACTTAGTTCTTACACATACAATACTCCACATCTATCAGATTTGATTCTCACTAATAGGATATCTTTAAAGTGATGAGCATACCTACAAGCACTCTTTAAGCACCTTCTTAAATCATTTAAAGTGCTAAAACCTTTAACATTTGGGAAGAAGACTTATTAAGAAACTTTTGAATAAAGGAACTGACTTCTTTCTTCTGAGTGTATTACTTACAATGTAATGAAAGAAAGAATGAAAGTTTTATTGTGATATCAGATGCTTGGGTAAAAGCTTTGGTTCCTAGTAAAAAATGAAATTAAAAAAAGGGGGGGTGTCCAACAATAGGAGGGAGAAATCTGTAACATTTCAAATCTGAAAGAGCATTAAGCTTACTTATGGGAACTGTTTATGAGTCTAAAGATCTTTCTATTCTTCTTAGATGAATTGCTTTATATTTTATTAGGTAATGAAAATATTTCTGGAGATCCACGCTACAGTCAGAAAATGTTTATCCAGTAAATATCTCATGGGAATATGTGAAAAATGTCAATGAAAACCAGACAAAAAAAGCTTTGTATTTCTACTCCAACATTATACTTTTATTACTTTGTCTTTTGCCATTAAATACAGTAGTCTGAGCGCTGCCCAGCATAAAGTTCCTTTTTCACCAATACAGTGGCGAAAGTGGGAAAATAAAGTAAAGCGAGCCAGGTAGACAGACTTCTCAAGTCAAGCACAGGCTGCTGTAAGAGCCTGATGCTGTCACCTTCCCTTCTTCACTAGAAGCCAGTGACTCTGCTGTGCAAACTGAGAACTTCAGATTGTCTTATGTGGTGGAGAACAAAAATGTAGCTATTACCAGCAGTTGCTGTACTCTTTAAAAACCATACAACTGTGTGGAAGCCTTTAAGGGGTATCAGTCCAGAAGGTCTCTCAAGGTAAGGATGCCTGTAAAGGAGGGGTTCAAGAAATAGCTTTTCACTTTCATTATTCTGATGATTAGCTACTAGCACATTCTTTCCCTTGACTGGATGTACTGATTTTGACTGGGGTAGAGTTAAACTTCTTCACATTAGCTTCTATGGTACTATGGTTTGGATTTGTGAACAAAAGAGTGTTGATAACATAGGGATATTTCAGCTATTGAACAGTGCTTATACAGTGCCAAGGTCTTTTCTATTTCTCACTCTGTCCCACCAGTGAGGAGGCTGGGGATGCACAAGAAGTTGGGAGGGGACACAGCTGGCACAGCTGACCCCAACTGACCAAAGGGATATTCCATACCATATGATGTCATGCTCAGCATATAAAGCTGGGGGAAAAGAAGGACAGGGAGACATTTGGAGTGATGGCATTTGTCTTCCCAAGTCACCATTACACGTGATGGAGCCCTGCTTTCCTGGAGATGGCTGAACACCTGCCTGCCCATGGGAAGTGGTGAATGAATCCTTTGTTTTGCTTTGCTTGTGTGCACAGCTCTTGCTTTACCTGTTAAACTGTCTGTGTCTCAGCCCATGAGTTTTCTCACTTTCTCCCATGCAATTGTCTCCTCAGTCTGGCTGGGGGGCAGAGTGAGGCAATGTGAGGCTGAGCTACCTATTGGGGTTAACCTGCAACACAGGAATTGCATTGCTTGGGCTTAGCATTTCAGGGCAAGATCCAATCCTTAATATTAGTGGCAAAGAAAATTCATAATAAATGCATCAACCTGCCTGGGAATATTTAAACCTGTGCAACTGAAAGCAGATGCTGTCACGTACCAGTGGGTATATGCTAGAAGAGCTAAAGGGACTTCACTTCTCCATCTCCTTTTATAAAGTACAAGCCCAGCCTGAGTGCTCTCTCTAGCATCACATCAGTGTCACTCAGATCTATCACCTCCCATTTATGCTTAAGTATTTTCCGATCCTGCCACTGTTTCCACCTCGATGAAGCAAAGTAACAAAGATCCTGAACACCTGCAGTAAATGCAGCTCGTGTGGCACTTGGGAGAGGTATAATTACAAAAATTTTGCCTTTTATTCAGATTTCAAATATGGAATTAAATTTAGTCTATCCACACAGTCACCGTTCCTTTTTATTTGTCAACAGTAAACTGTTGACGGTAAAATAATAATCACAGCATCATCTCATGGAAGTCTCAGTGCTAATCCCTTAGCATATATTTTCCATCTTAGAAGGTACCTTGCAAAACATGAAGCAACATCATAGCCTCTTGTATCAGACACGCAAAGTTATCACTGCTGCTATTCAGGCTATGAAATTAACATACCCAGAGGCATATTCTCCATTACCTAGGGATAATAATATTTTTCCATGATGCTTGGAAACTAGTGCAGTTACTTCTGTACATACTGCTGAAGGTTTTACCTCTTGATGCATGTGCACTGGTCACTCCCCATTAAATGACTTTTATGTCAATCTCAAGTTATGCAGCCCACAGATCTGGCCTTATTGGAATGTGCAGAGCCCAGTAAAGTCCTGGGATTTTTGTGGGTTTTTTTTAATTGTTTGGGGTTTTTTGCTGGGGTTTTTGTTTGTTTGTTTTAGATGTTAATGTGGATAGCAGAGCTTCTCCTGTGACAAACAATTGAAGTTTTATTGACAGCAGAGTGCTTGAGACTTGTAAAAGGATCGTATAGCAAAACGTAGCTGTGGCAGCAACCAGTGGTCTATTTATTATCATCTAGTCAAGTGAAGTATTTAATTCAGAGCAACTTCAACAGCATAATCTACTGAGAAGCTGGTGAAGCAAAACAACACTTTTCTAAAATTTTCCTACTACCATTTAGGTGATTGAAGTTATGAGCTCCACACAAATTCTATTTTAGAGCAATTTCAAGATAAAGTATAACCCCTAATCCTTGAACTACAGAGACCCCTTAAATATTATGAAATGCCTCTGTCCTTCCATGAAAAATTGTTGTATTTTCTTGCAATGGGTTGAGATTGTCATGGAAGTATCTATTTCACTTCTGAGTAACTGCTACATCTAAGAAAATAAGGCGTTTTCAGTTTCTTCTAGTCAAATTGTGATCAATCTTCAAATGCATAGGTAAGCAACTAATCATACTTTGTTACTATATACACATATATGCAATGCCAACCTAAAAATTACATTCAGTCCTTGATACTATATCTTTAAATGTGTTTCTTGTCACTTCAAAACAAAACAGGCAGCCATTAGGAGTGTATGTTCTTAATCCACAAGATACTTAAAAGCACATGTATCCAGCACCCATCCAGGAAAACATGTACACACGTACTTTCAAACATGTTCAGAAAAACAATTGATTTTGGCTCATCTGTCCCCTGATGAGGGTATAAACAATAATTAGAATACAGATCATCATATACTATTTACCACTTGTGAAAAAGATTATAGCAAATAAATCACTACTACATAAAATACAGGATTAATGCAAGATAGAAGAGGTATTAGAAATTAAAGCCAAAGATGAATTTTAGTATTTGTATGACAGGGAAAAAGGGAATTCATAAGATACTATGCAGATTCGCAACAGTATGCAGCTTTTAAAAACAAGTATGCAGCTTCAGTGTCAAATCTGGTCCCAGATTCTTTAATATGGAAATTTAAATCTATAGTTATTCTGCCCTGCAGTACAGCACAGTCTACAGGGGTTAATACATGTAAATTTTTCAGATGTACAAGCTCAGTAAAAACATACTCAAATGTTCAAGATTCAGTATAGCAAATTCTCTCTGTTTTTTCCTATTAATTTATTTTTATGTAATCCATCCTCAAGTAATGCAATATATGAGGTATTTAGCTATTAAATTGAAAGAACTATCAGTGACTTGCATACTTCTTAGCTTAGGTTGTGAGTTTTTTTCCTTTTTTCTTTATTTAATATCAAAATTTTTAATCTGACAGAATAAGTCTGTCAACCTTCTTAGTTGATTTAAGAAAACAGTTAGACAAGCAGAATAATATAAGTACACACTGAGAAAATGTACTGCATCTTATTAAGAAAACAAAAAATTGACCAGTGGAAAGTTCATGTTATACTTAAACTTTGGATTAAATTATTAGGTTTAGATTATCAAATCATTATATCGATATAGAATAATAAAATCAAATTAGATTATGAAACCTTAACAGGAATTATTTTGTGTTTATTTTTAATTTAAAAAAAAGTATTGAGGAAGAGTGAATTTTCTTTCCATCCAATACAACCATTAGAATCCTTTTCAGCAGATTTCATCAAATTAATCATGAAAAATCTTGTAAACCCAGGCAGATACTAAACTAATAAGTCTGATGTGTGATGCAATGGTCCTGCAGACATACAGGAAGTACAAAACATCTGAGATGAAAAGGGCTTGATCACACTAGTAACTCTGTCCAGTTCAATTTCCATAATAAAGAAATACTTAATATTGTTCTGTAACAGTGACAACAGCAAGTTTAGGCAATGTAAAAATCACATTATGATAGGTTCAGAAAGGATCATTACGTTAGATAAGAGAAAGTCTTCAAACTTTAAAATAAAAACTAACTGATTGAATAAAACATTATTTATTTTCACATACACAGAAGAAGATTTTGTCAGTATATTTAACTGAGCTTCTGGGAAGTGTAATGTTAATGGAGAACATTAGTAATTTCACTCTTATGAAAGAAAGGAACACTTATGGAAAAGTTGATCAACTAAGTACATGGTACCTAATTTGCAAACATTCAGACCTACTCAAAGAATTCTGGACTGCCAAGTCTTCAGGGCAAGAAGTTTAGTTTTGTTGATTAGCCCTGAAGCTGAAATGGTGGTATGTAATTTCTCTCAGTTTAGAAGAGATTTTATCTGGTGATGAGGCAAAGCTCTCATGTGGAAAGAAACCACTATGTACAGCTGCTGAAATGAAGATTAAACATTCCATGTGTGAGTCAAATAAAAGATCCTTGCTATTGTCAAAGGGTAGTTTCTTGCTGAGTTTTAGCATCAAATTAAATTCACTTCCATAGATCATATAAAGTTTTCCAACCACTGCTAGCATCTCTATTGAAAATCACATGTGCCACAAGCAATTACAGTGACAATCTATATTTTAAAAGAGACCCTGACAAACAAATTACACTTCAAAACTTTTAATTGGATTTTAGTACTTTCTTTATAAAGGTAAGAGGCTGAGTGTAAATCACTTTGAAAGATTTTCCAGTTTTGTAAACAGCCATATGATTCATTCTGCAAATAAAAGTTGTAAATGGGAAAGTCTGACTTTCATTATTTTCCATTCAAGTAATTAAGCAATTCCATATAGTTCAATGTGGCAAACACTTGGAAAAAAATTTACAGACAGTCAATAACAGCATATAATAATTTGTAGAAGTCCGTAATTTTGTAATTTCCTTAAATTCCTAAACATAACATACCTGTAAATAATGAAAAAAAGTGTAGTAGTTCAAAGCCTTTTTGAGGACCACTAAATTCAATAGAACTATTTCATCTGATTTCAAGAGGTTTAGGATCACTCTATGACTTCTTCTTTTCTTCCCTTTTATGAATGCATGCCAGATGTCATACCTCAGCTGGAACTGCTCCTACATCTGTTTGGTGGATATGTCCCAATGTGAACCAATAAACAAGCACTGCAGATAGACTATTTTCCAGCTGTCTTCAGGCCATAATTTCAAACCATGGTCCTGATTTTACAGATGTCCACACGCTTGTGTAATTTTATGAGTAAAGCTTTCCTCTGAGTAATACAGTCACTCAGGAAAATTTCTCTGCTCAGTAAGGAAATCATAAGACAACTGGGTGAGCAATGTTCACTTCACAACACCATCATCATCTCTGCCTGTCAGCTGCTTCCAACCTCTTGTGTAAGTAGGGAACATCAAGACAGTAATGTAGACTATATTAAGCTCACAGGCATGTTAGCCAATCCTACTTCAAATTCTTCACCAAATTTTACCTTTTCTCTACTGAGAGCATGAAGGAAAATGTTAGATTTGCCAATTTAGAACAGGAAAATTATTTTTAAACTACATTGCAAAGTTAAGATATACATTAAGAAAAAACAACAGAATCTCAATAAATTACTTCAGTCATTAATAGACGGCCCCATGAATAAATGCTAAAAGTAAATGCAGCATTTTAAATATGATCAAAATGTAAATAATATATTCCAAAAGAGACAGATGAGGCAAAACCCACCAGATGTTATATGTGAGACATTCATATACAATATATCATGAGAAAGCAGGTGAAATAATAAAGCTCAAAAATTTTCAGTTTACTAAATATATTTTGATTATTTGCATCCAGATAACTTGTCAAGTGCAGTAACTTGATGACTTTATGGTAACCCTCAGTTGTTTCCTTTTCCTCCCACCATCCAGATCTACACACATCTACTCCCACTCTACATTTGGCCAAACAACATTTCAGCTTATTAGATATCTTTCATATGCATAGAACATGCACTCTTTCCTGTCACTTTTTTTTTCCTTTCATGTCCAGATTGCCTGTATTGCCCTTAATTTTAGCACATCGCAAACCAAGATACTTCAGAACAAAGATCTCAAACAGTCAATTTTATGTCTCACTGGCATAAGCACACTCATCCTCTTCCTACTTACCTTAGCCTTGAGGTCAGTGCCAAGCATGGAGACTGGTGAGTTAATGAGTCAGACTATTTACATGAGAGTGTATTAGGATGGCCTGGGAGATAACAATAGGATTTTTTTTGCATATTATTGGAAGAATAGGAGCAGATGGGGGCAGATTTAGGAGGTGATCAGGGACTGGGCAGAGATTAAAAAATTGGTATCTGAGACACTGGACAGGAAGAGATGTCAGAGGAAAGTTTTTATTTTAAATCAATTCATAGCAATTTTAGTTTGCAGACAATGGAGAAACTAAAACTCAGTAAGCAAAACTAAACTGTATTGAAAGAAAACATGCTTGGCTTAAAAAGAAGAACTTATTACCTGATTTTTAAAAACATCTCAGAAGAATATTATAGTATTACAAAACATCATATTCTTCTAGACTGAAACAGCACTTTGAGGAGATACAGAGCACTGAAGTTCCCTTGAGGAATTAATCAGAGTACTAAATGTCTCATACATTTTTACTGTCCAAAAGAATGCATCAAACATCAAACACAAAGTATCATCTGTGCAAAACAGAACTGTGATTTATCTACTGTCTGTACATAGTGCCCTGAAGACAAAATGACAAAGCACAAATATGGTAATGGAATGCTAAATCTTACTGCCAGTCCTTGTACACATCCTAATCACTAATGTCAGCTGAGAGATGCTCTCAGAGCTCAGGGGCCTTTCAAGCAGCGGTTTCTTCTTCCCTGCCAAAGTAACATAGAAAAGGCTGTCGATTTTGCAAGTTCAGTATTACCAATTTGTACCTGGCCTTTTCCTTCAGGGCACCTAAATATATCTTGTAATTTTCCAGCTCTTTTGAAAGAGTTTACCATATGAAGATGCACTATGAAATTCTTTGGAGGGTTAAGCAAGCTTCAAGTCTCACCTCTTCATTCACTTAGTTTTGATCTCAGTCACTTATGCTCATGTAAGGGCCTTATTAGAAACTTTATTCCCAACATTTGTTTATCATCTTTTTTTCAAAGTAGAAAAACTGTGTGCAGTCACTCCTTACCTCATTCCTCCTCACCTGACCAGCAAAGCATGATTTCTGCTAACTGCAAGAGTTGATATTCCATTAACCAAAAACGTAGAGGCAATCTATGACTGAAGCCACTCACCTTCCTTGGACAGGTTTCTCAGTGTGGAATCCTTTGGAGTTTTTCTTGCCTATAGGAAGAATACACCTCTCAGTCACAAAGCATTTGCTGAAGTATTAACTACTGGAAACTTACATCTTCCACTCTGTTCATCAATACCTTCTCTTACTTCTAAATTTAAAGCATATATGGTCACTACTCTGAATATTGTAATTTTCATTCAGGATTTCATTTTTGACAATGAGTTCTAGACAGAGCAGAAAAAGCAGGAGCAGTCTCATCCCACCTATAATGTAGAGAAGCAGCAGCCAGAGACCTATGTATCATTCCACTTTTTATTTATCTTGATTAAAAGCAGCTAGGAAAACAACTGTAAATGCACTTATTTATTTTAAATGCTTTCCGATTCATATAAATGCTAAGGGTATTTTATGTTTATATCAACTGCAAACAAGATGTGTGTGAAAACAGTTATAGCCTTCCTCATTGTATTTCTCTCCTAGGTCCAGGAATTAAGTTATTGGAAAAGTGAAACCAACACCATGTGTATACATACACTATGTTAGTATTGTACAAACTGGTACAACAACTCTGGTAATTCCCAGTGTGGCTTTTTATTTCGACAGCCTGCCCGCACATAAAAATTTTGATGCTGGTAACAGTTATCAATACTAGTTTCAGCTGCACTGTTTTTAACATAAACTACCTGCGTTCTCTAAAATGCCTTTTGCCTATGAAAACATCAGGACATCCAAAGTAAGCTGTGTTGCCTGAAGAGAAATCGTATTATATTATACATTTACACAGATAATTTTACATTGCAAAAAAGATGATTTAGAGGCAGAATTTTGAGGTGGAACTAAAAAATACATATAATCTTATTCTGTTCTATTATAATTTATTGAAATTTTCCAAAGTATGCAATCTTCAGGCATTGAATTTATATTTTATTTGGGTTTTTTTCCCCCTATTTTGCACAGTAGCAATTCAACAATTCCTGTAATAAATACTACTGGACTTTTTGTTTGGTAGATTTGATACTTGCTACATATGTTAGCCTTGCCATGTACCAGAAATAGTTGTCCTATATACCTGCAGGTTTGAGGCTTGCAGTTAAAATGATGAATGGATTTAATCAATTTAAGATATAAGTTTCTTTATTTGGAGCATTCAAAGCTTTATACATTTTCAGAGATCATGACAGATATGCCACCCACAACATCAGCTTTACATTGATTTAAGGATTATGTATGTAAAAAATACTTCTATATATACCAAGAATTCTCTGAGCATCTAAGAATACATCTGTCATTAGGTATTAAAGAAACAATGAAAAGGTCCAGAGGAAAAAAATGCAAAAAATTATATTTTGCTTTGTTAGGCAAAATAAGCTTGAATAATGTCTCTCTCTCTTCATGTATGAGCTAACAAAAAATTTATTCTGAAATGATGGTTTTGGAATAACCTGAACAGAACACCAGTTTCTAATGTGGACATTTCTACTGTCTAGTTTTATCATTCTTATTTAGTATGCAAACAGTCTATATGATCTGTGGTGAGGACTGGGAATTTCGTCTGTGCCAGAACCAGTAAGTGAATCCATACTTTGTCAGGTTTGGCAAGCTGGGTTTATAACACACACACACACACACACACACACACACACACACACCAAAAAAAACCCAAAACAAAACAACAACAACAACAAAAAAACCCAATAAAAAAACAAACACACACCAACCACCACCAGAAAAATTCCCAACCAAAACCAACCAACCAACCAATCCAAACCAAACCAAACCAACAAAAAAACCCGCAACCAAAAAGCTGGGGATGGAGGGGGAGGATGAGGGAGGCAGATTCAGCATTGTATGGTAGAAAATGAAGGAGAAAAGAACAGAGCAGAAGAGGCACAGCAGATGGAGTGGATTGAAACAGGCTGGAGGAAGAGGATCAATATTTTCAATGTGCTGCTCAACAAGTGTTGAAAAAATTTAATGTCTATTGGTAAGCACATGTTGAAGTGTTTTCCTGAGGAGAAATTGTACTGTCACTAGTTAACAAAAATGCAGAATACTCCCACTTGTATTGTGAGAAGGTCACTATGATATTCGCCATAAGAAAATCCGTGCATGGCAGAATGCTCTATGGTTAACAATGTTTTTGTAAAGGTGTCTGGAGACAGACATGTATCTGCACAACTTTAAGATGTAATAAGGGAATAGCTGTATTCAAAGAACAAAGCTTGACATTTATCTTGTCTGAAAAATAAAAAGATTGAAAGCAAATAGTTTTTCTTGACAGCATTGAAACCCCTTCATGATTAGCTGGAGAGAGAAATTAAATATCATTAAAAGGTCATAAGAACTTGCATAGTCTGAGAAGTAGGGGGAGGACAAATCTGATAGAGCCTTGGAGAAAAATATTTTACAATTAAATGTGTTAAGAGAAGAGATTCTGCTTGGAAAGCAGGCACTGATACAGATGAGGAAGCATAAATTGCCTTTCATTTTATTTTGAATAAATCTTTGTATAGAAAATAAAAAAAAAAATCTATCATGAATCCTCAAGTACTTTTAAATGTAAATAGTTGCTATGAATCTAAAATCAGCCTTAATTTTGTTATAAAAAGTGACATTGCTCAAATGATAAATCAACATTTCATGAAACTTCCATCATCATGCAGTACCTTAGTTGTTCAGAATTTGTAGAAGATATTTATATTTAAACTGCCTAATGATAATTTAATGGGTTTTGCACCACATAAGCTTTCTTTGCATAAATATAAGCTCAACAACTTAATCTTTTGATTGTAGATATAAAGATGTTTTGACACTTTATTCTCTACAATTTAGTTCAGGTTCATCTAATTAAAAAAAAAATACTTTTTCTTTTTCTTTTTTTTTTTTTTTTTCATCCTGACCCAGTCTTTTGTGGTTTATTGAAGACGTCTTTTAGAGTTGGGGAAACGTCTTTCTTTCTTGGACTTAGGAGGCAGAAAAATTAACTCTAAAGACTGACAATTGCTACAACTTTAGAATTTTAAACTAAATACTGTTAAAACTTATTCTCTAAGTTAACACAGGAAATAAGTTAAATGTGACTTGATTCAGGTTGGTAGAGCTGTTTTATTGAAATAAATGTATTAAAGCAGAATTCATAAAAGTGTTAGACCAAAAATATATCAAAAACCTACAATATAACTTTTTAATAAGAAAGAAAGAAAGAAAGAAAGAAAGAAAGAAAGAAAGAAAGAAAGAAAGAAAGAAAGAAAGAAAGAAAGAAAGAAAGAAAGAAAGAAAGAAAGAAAGAAATTTCAGCATTTCNGAAAGAAAGAAAGAAAGAAAGAAAGAAAGAAAGAAAGAAAGAAGTTTTCCTGAAACAAGCTCATTTTAATTTTTATCACCACTCTCCCTTTGAAGCCTTAACTGACTGAACAGATCTGTCTGGCTGCTTTTCTCTCCCAATTATTTACTGCAAGTCTTCTTTCTACAAAGATGACTGAAATTAGTCTGTAATTGCATCTACTTAATTTGAAAGAGGGTTAAACCAACTGTTAAACCCGGCTGGCAGCTAGAACAACCACACAGCCGTTTGCTCACTCCCCGCCCCCGGACAATGAGATGAGGGAAAGAATTGGAAAATAAAAGGTAAAACTCATGGGTTGAGATAAAGACAGTTTAATATGACATAATATTAT